>JAHBCN010008696.1:0-37852 GCA_019359885.1 Listronotus oregonensis | reverse complement strand
TCATTTTTCGTGTGCTGACGTCCAGCTCGCGCAGTTCCTCTCGCGTCCACTTAACCACTCCAAAGAGTAAAGCAATACAGGCACTGCTAGCATGTTGGTAGCAAGGACCTTATTTATTCCGGATAGTTCGGATTCCCAAATTCTCCGTAAACGTCGCCTGTAATTGCCTCTAAGCTCGGTCTTCACAGCTCTAACATCTTGAGTCCGGTTTTGGTCGATTCCTAAATATCGATAATTCTCGTTGTTTTGTAGAGGGCGAAGTAGCGCGCTATCGGCAAGCTGGTCAGGTTCTAAATCGTTTCCGAACCGGCCTTTATTTAGCTTAAGTTTTGCACACTTGTCGAGGCCGAACTCCATTCCAACATCTCTGGTGTATTCGTGAACCACTTTAAGAGACTGTTGTAGGTCTCGCTCGCTAGTTGCGTACAGTTTTAGGTCATCCATATAAAACAGATGGGTTACCTTGTATGCTCACGTCTTCCAGGTGGTCCACAGCAATATCCGCGTGTCTTTCGAAGAGACACGGACAGGGGAAAGCAGCGAAATACAAAATAGCAAAGGACTGAGTGAGTCACCCTGAAATACGCCCCTTTAAAACGTTATGGGTTCGGTAATAATTTTTGTGCTCCAGATGTTATAGAGAACCTTGATTTCCAAAGTGACATCAGTCGCTCAATGCATCGAATTAGGTTAAGAGGAACCTTAAGATCTTTAAGCAAATGCAACAGTAATTCGTGAGATGTTGTGTCAAACGCTTTTTTGTAGTCAATCCATGCCATATTCAGGTTGCGTTTGTATTGGATTGTCTTGTGTAAAGCATCTATCGATTAGGAGATTTTCTTTGCAACCATTGATTCCTCTTTTCCCTCCTGCTGCTCCCCTACATCAGAGAGTATGGGATCAACTGCACTCAATGTTCTAGAATATAAAATTCTGGTGAAAGCCTTCTAGCAAGTATTGAGGCAAGTGATCGGTCTATAGTTTTTGGGTAGTTTTAAACCCCCCTTTTTGGTATCAATATGGTTCGGCCTTCAACAAACCACCCAGGAATTGGCATGTCCCCGTTGAGCCAAGAATCAAAGATTCTGGCTAAATGTGGATGTGTACTGGGAAATTTCTTCCACCAGTAGTTGTTGATACCATCCGGACCAGGTGCAGAATAGTTTCTTACACCATCTAGGGCACTTTTCACCTCCTCCGGCGTGATTGGCGCACTCTCATGCTGGTCAAGCTGCTTGTCACACAATAGGCTCTAAAGTTAGTCAATGCTGGAGTATCTCGTTCTAATGGCTTTGAGACTTCGTAAACATCCTTCCAGAACTGTTCCACGACATTTGCTGATGGGGGATTTTCAATTGTTGGTGTTGAGTCTGCAGAAAGCTAGAAGGCCTAGTTACGAATTTATTTGTGTCTCTTATCCCTCTAGCCTTTTTCTTTAAGCTGTTGTTTATAACACCCAAGGATCGTATGCGGTCTAGGCAACGCTGTTTGATGATGAGAAGCACACGTCTGTTAAGTGTATGGTGTTTTTGGCGTAGCTTTAAAGCTATTTTCCTGATTTTTCCAGTGAAAGGTCTGTTGGATGATATATTGATATTGATGATAATATGAATATATTATTATTATTATTATTATCAATGACAAAAAAATCGGTAGCAGTAGCAGAAGGATATTTATCATTAATTTTTATTTATTATTACTTTATTGCCCATAATAGTTCAGGACATGACAACGTCAAATAAATTAAAATAATATTACATCTATTTATTAAGTTAAAAAAAATACAGTATATACATCACAGGATAATCATCCAAATAGTACAAGTAAAAAAATTGTTCTTGTTTTTCCAATGCAGAAACTGTTGCATTGACAGCGTTAGTTTAAAGGAAGTAACTATTTAGTGCTCAATAGGTTATTTGACTGATTTTGAAAAATTGTTTTAAATTATTCTTTGGTACCTTACAAACACAATACATTTTATATTTCTGGGAAATCTGCTGTATTTTAAATAAAACTCAATCATCTTTTTGGTCAAAGCTTAAATTATAAAATTCGCGCTAAAAACGCTGTCTCTGTAATGGCGTCGACATGTTTCGCGTGACGTCATATGCAAGTAAACCAGTTAACGAGGGCAACTACAGTGAATTTTGTTAATAATTGCTTAATTTATTGGCTCAAATGGTATATAAATGGTGTGTAGTGCCACAATGTACAAATACTTCTCTAAAAACACCACAAAAACTGTTTATATCAGTTCCAACAAATCCTAAAAGGTGAAAAAAGTGGTTACAATTAGCTCGACGAGATCCAAACAGCTTTGTATCGCATTTAAATGTTTTTATGTATAAAGATCACTTTAATGTAAGTATACAAATATCCTGCTTTAAATACCTACCGATTTATATACAACACTTTAAGGTATAACCTAACTTTTGGATTAGAATGATTTTGTTTGTTTTAGAAGTTAAATATCTAGCAAGTTAGTACTTTCTCTTTTTATACTTAACGGTATTATTATTGAATTGCAGATGGAAACTGATATAATAAATTACATGAAATACAAAATGGGCACTTTATCAATTCGTCTCCCATAAGAGATGGTACTCCTTACATTTCAACACTCCATAAACATAACCTTACAATAAGATTTTGAGAAATACTGAATGATGAACAAGTAAATAAATAATTCTTTAGAGGTACTTACAAAGCTGATTTTACATTTTTGAGTTCTGCAACATAGTAGTCAGCTTTTTTTTTAATAAACGCACAATCATAAATGCGTCTATCTAGATTTCTGTTATCGGCTTGCACAAAATTTATGTCAATTTTGGGGTACGAAACGGATAATTATGTTACTTGAAATATGTTTTTTATATAAAATGGTCAAGAAACAGTTATTTAGATAGTTAGAGATCGAAAATAACACCTGAAAACACACCACACAAACAAGGAAGTTTAAAGGTGTATGGAAGCCCAATGCTATGGCCCATTCGATCAAAAAATGTCCAGCCCAGTATGAAAATAACTGTCAGAGTTGGCCCCGCCGATTCTGCGCAATAACAAAATTCCACGAAATAATTTAATGTGTTCCCTACTTACACACTGATAAATCAGTGTGTAGTTAGGCAACACATTATACTTTTATGAGAGCCGTAATGGTCTTAGGTTGTCTAAGGTTTTTGGTGCAAGGGCGCGCGCGGCGCGTATGAAACTATATCCGCGCTGTATCGTCAACCGTCGTCGTCTCATCATTCGTCATTTTCGTTGTGGTTTGTGCCCTTTGCGCCGTATTAGTTTCGATTGTTTTGCTTTGTGTGAGTACCTATATTTTGTGGTTGCAGAAGTTTTTTGGATTGATAAAAACCTTATTTTAGTGATTAGTGTTTATTAAATTGTGACTATAATTTTGTGTTTATTGTTTGTTACCTATAATATCGTAACAAAATGATTAGAGGTTGTATGGTTTTGTCTTGCAAATCCAAGGGTAACATACCCGGCATTTTTTACTTTAGGTAAGTATACCTTCTATTTAAATTAGGTGCTTCTTATGAGACGTAACGTTAGATAACCGAAAAAATAATAATATAACAATTATGAATAATAAAATAATGAAAATTTCATAGGAAATAGCAGGGAGAAAAGTAAGGCAATCTTAACTATCTTTTAGATGATTTCCACAATGTTTGTGTATTTCCGTGGATTATTAAAAAGAAATAAGGTTTACATTTCGGTACTTTTATTTTATTTAATTATTTAGTACATTCTTTTAAAGGATCAAAATTATTAATTACTGGGCAAACCAGGCAAATTTTAAAATATACAGGTCCCTCTAATTGAATGAAAGAAAGTACAATTTTATGCTGAAGTTCCTTTTTGCTTTTTCTGTATATGTTTAAAAAGAAATTAGATTTTTGGTTTCTTAAACTTACATTATCAACTTTTTAAGCTCGACATACTGTAGACACATAATATTTAACGGATACTGTTACAATGGATACCTAGGTACCAAAGGTTACTTAACATTTTTAACCACTGTTATTCTGTCTCATGAATGTTTGTTATTAGTGAAAAGTATATGCCTAAAAAGCAGTAATAAAAATTTTCTTTTTAATGTACAACCAGAATCTTAGGATTAGATTAAACTCATTTACACTATCTTGCCCTTCTTTTATCACAAAATTGGTGATAAGTACATGAAACTATCATACAATGTTTGAAATTTATTTTAAAAAATCTTGTTTTTATTTATTTACAAAGATTTTTGGTAAAAATACAAAAATATCGACCATTTAAATAGAAGGCTTTTTTCCATATTATATCAGATCATATAAAATCCAATATTACACAATTATTTTAAATATTCTATGGTAGTATCGTTTAATAACCAACAATTTTGTGCAAAAAATAATAAAAACAGTGAATGCTTGAATTTAACATTTGATGTTGTCAACTTTATAGATAGTAACAAAGAATTATGGAAGTCCGGCTCTGACATACTATTCATTGCGCATACTCCACGGGGCCAACCCCCCTATTCCCGCTGCCCTGCACGCCTGGACAATTTTGTTCTACAGTATTGGGCTTCCATACACCTTTAAACTTCCTTGCACACAAAGCTTGTGACATTTATTTACTTGCAAGTGACGTCACCAAAATTGTAACCAATCACAGAGCGTTCCAGTCGCTGAATTAATTTCAAAAATATTTGAATTTTAATCCGTATATTTTGCAATAAATATGCATATTTTACTTTATATTATAGAGAAATATGCTTTTTATACTATTATCTGATAGAGTGACCACAATTTAAAGCTTGTTTTCAATGGTGGCAACCTATTACTTGAATAAAGCGAATTAAATTAAATTAAGAAGAGATAAAAGTGGATATTTACCCTGTTTCATTTTGTTCCAACTCTTCTTCTTTAATGTCTACTTCTTCATTTTTTAGTTTGTACTCCTCAACAGTGACCAAATTACTGAGCCTGTAAAAAAAATAATTTTAAAGGTCCATTTCTTCAGATAAATTACCCACACTATCAACTTTCCATTGATTGTGGCGCCCACAGAATTGGTTACACAGGGGGTCAAATTCAACAAATAGCAAAAAGTGAAGTATCAGAAGACAGTAAAAAAATGTTTTTTTTGTAAAATATTTTTAATGCAGTAACCAAATTGTTTAATTAAAATTTAATATGATAATACAGAAAAAAAGGATGTTTATCGTTTATTTTATGTTTATGTTTTAATTGTGTGATATATTTTTACTTCGCTAAAAATTTGTAATTATTTTCAATGGATTAATAAATAAATAGATACATTGCAATTTTCGCTAAATTAAAAATTTACATAATAATGAAATATAAAAAATAGATGTACAAAATTATGTAGATCCTTGTTTCCTTTTAAATATTTAAATTTTGATCATTATATTATTACAGGATCCTTATATAAATAATATAAAATGAGATATCACACACCAATATAATAGGTTAGGTTAGGTTTAAAGTGAGTGGGTTTAACACAAGGAAGTTTGAAGGTTTATGGAAGCCCAATACTATGACCTATTCGTTTAAAAAATGTCTGGGCCACTATGAAAATAACTGTCAGGAGAGCCCTCTTTCAATTTTGCGAGTTTGTAGGTAGGCAACACATTATTTTTTGACAGAGCCGGAGTCCCGTTTTCGTGTGCGACGGCGAGGTGTTTATGAAACTATACCAGCACTATGCCAACTTCCCACTTTTTTTGTTCCATCATCCCCAGAGTATCTAGACTGGAATCTGCTACCCGCAGAAGTTTTTCCTTCTCCAAATATTTAGGTCTGGTGTAGGTAAACCCCCCTTTACCACACTTAACGGTACAAAAAATAAATAAATAAATAAATAAATTAGTATTGAAACCTCAGCCTTAATGGACTGTCTGACGATATAAAAATATACGTCTCGTTAAATTTGTTTATGTTATCTGCATGAGGTAACACTATTTTATTGTACTTTTATACACATTATAAATTTATAAAATATTGTATTACCCTAAAACACAAACAACCAGTTCAAATTATGGTAAGTTTTTACTTTTCTTGACCCGATTTCGATGATTTTTTACATACAGAGGCGCTGATTACAAATCTTAAGTAAGTATTTTTTGTCAATGTTTTATTTTTCAGATATCGATCCTTAAATATGATAATTAGATTAAACTCATTTACACTATCTTGCCTTTCTTTTATCACAAAATTGGTAAAAAGTACATGAAACTATCATACAATGTTTAAAATTTATTTTAAAAAATTGTGCACGCCTGGACAATTTTGTTATACACTTTTAAACTTCCTTGGTATATTACCCTTCCACCGCGACCTTTCAGTCAATATAATAGGTTTGTTCCAACCTTGCAAAGAACCAGATATTGAACGGCCAAAGCGCAATCCCAGTCATCCATGGTTTATTTGACGGTTTTTGCATGTCCATACAATAAACTGTTACTTACGGAGTTGGAACAAATCCATTACCATTCCCACAACTGTTACCAACTTACTTGTCTAAATCTACAGCAGAGAGATCCGAAATACATTTAACATCCTTATGAGCATTTCTTGAAAAGTGTTCATAATTAAAAACATCCATTTCGGGCTCTATTTTTATTATCGGACAATTGGAATTTCTTTCTATAAATATATCATCAAGATCTTCATATTCTTCTTTAATTAACTCTACAGAGGAATAATTATCAAGTTTCTCAGACTTTTCGATTTTAATGGTGGGAGATGCAGTAAAATTTATAGAATCCTCTTTAATGCATCCTACGTCAAGTAAATTTTTTAACTTTAATTCGTCGCTTCCCTTTGAAATAGACTTTGTCTTTTCGGTATCGCTGATCTCCATCGTAAAATACTAAATAAGTGTAATAGGAAAGCTTGTAAATAACAAACGGACAACAGAAATAAAAGATTTGTTAGCCTAGTTTAAAAAGCATCATAAATTCTAAATGAGAATATAACACTGGAATATAAGAAATAAACTAATAAACAGATAATAAACATACGTAGTGCACGATTGTCACAAAAAAACATAATAGAAAAAAGACATAAAATATACCAGGAAAAAAGAGTGCAAAAAAAGGAGATTCTTCTTTTCCGTTTTCCTTTATGGCTTAACTGCAGAGGCAATTTGCCAGCTTCATTGGGTAGCGGCCCCAGTGTTGTCTGACTTTAAGCCATATTAAGGCCCCTGATTTAACTACGTTTTAAAGCGTTTTTATAAAATACTTGAGCAAAAAAATATAAATAAATACGGAAGAGAAACACAACAATCAGCTGAGCATTGACAGTTGCAGAACAAACAGCAAAGTGTTTTTAAACATTTCGTTTTAATTTGTCCCATCAGAACTTCTCATGACGTCATTTGACGATGGAATAATGAACTTGCCCAGTTCAATTTAACGTACGTTGGAAAACTTAGCAGTAGCGGGGAGCAGCTGTGACGTCACCACCGGTGCTGAATAGTTTTGTTTACATTCATTTGATCGTGTGGTATTTGATCGTGTATAGTTCTGGTTTCTGTTGTATTTGTTAAACAATTAGTGTTTATTAAAGTTTTTTTAGCGTAGTTTTAACTAGATGAGACAAATATTATAAACATTCGATTTGTTCGGTTAATTGTGTGTAATAAAGGACTAAGTGTTTGGTATGAATTCTGGTGTAAACTAGTTTTTACACTTTACAGCCTTCTATTTAAATGGTCGATATTTTTGTGAGTTTTGTATTTTTACCTTTGTGAATAAAGAAAAACACGATTTTTTAAAATAAATTTCAAACATTGTATGATAGTTTCATGTACTTATCACCAATTTTGTGATAAAAGAGGGGCAAGATAGTGTAAATAAGTTTGATCAAAGATAATACTACTACGGATAAGATGAACCATTCAATGCTATATTTTTGATACCCCTAATGGACTTTGGCTAACGCGAGCCGATGTCCATCGAGAGATTTTCGCGCTATCCTTGAACGAAAGTTAAACAGTGTTGCCGGCAGGCCTTTACTATTGGCGTGATGAAACGCGACTAAAAAATACACATACCGTTTAGCCGCCCGCTTTCGCTACTTCGTGTTCCGAATAAGGTAGAAGCGACAGACATTGGCAATGTCGCACGGTTTGTTTCGCTGGGGCAGAGGTTACCGACTTAATTTTGTTCGCATTTACGGAAGCATTGATATCTCCGAACTGATTCAAAACGCCCCATTTAAATGGACCATCTATTCGTAGTAGTATTATCTTTGGTTTGATCTAATCCTAAGATTGTGGTTGTACATTAAAAAGTAAAAATTTGTATAACTGCTTTTTAGACATATACCTTTCACTAATAACAAACATTCATGAGACAGAATAACAGTGTTTAAAAATGTTTAGTAACCTTTGGTACCTAGGTATCCATTGTAATAGTAACCGTTAAATATTATGTGTCTACGGTATGTCGAGCTTAAAAAGTTGATAATATAAGTTTAAGAAACCAAAAATCTAATTTCTTTTTAAACAAATACAGAAAAAGCAAAAAGGAACTTATTAACATAAAATTGTACTTTCTTTTATTCAATAAGAGGGACCTGTATGTATTAAAATTTGGCTGGTCTGCCCAGTAATTAATAATTTTGATCCTTTAAAAGAATGTACTAAGATATTAAATGATATAAAAGTACCTAAATGTAAACCTTATTTCTTTTTAATAACCCACAGAAATACACAAACATTGTGGAAATCATATAAAAGATAGTTAAGATTGCCTTACTTTTCTCACTGCTATTTCCTATGAAATTTTCATTTTATATTATTCATAATTGATATATTATTATTTATTCGGTTACCTAATGTTACGTCTCATAAGAAGCACCTAATTTAAATATAAGAAATACTAACCTAAAGTAAAAAATGCCGGGTATGTTACCCTTGGATTTGCAAGACAAAACCATACAACCTCTAGTCATTTTGTTACGATATTATAAGTAACAAACAATAAACACAAAATTATAGTCACAATTTAATAAACACTAATCACTAAAATAAGAAGGTTTTTATCAATCCAAAAAACTTCTGCAACCACAAAATATAATCACACAAAGCAAAACAATCGAAACTAATACGGCTCTCATAAAAGTATAATGTGTTGCCTAACTACACACTGATTTATCAGTGTGTAAGTAGGCAACACATTAAATTATTTCGTGGAATTTCATTATTGCGCAAAATCGGCGGGGCCAACTCTGACAGTTATTTTCATACTGGGCTGGACATTTTTGATCGAATGGGCCATAGCATTGGGCTTCCATACACCTTTAAACTTCCTTGTTTTTACAGCGTTCGATCTCTAAGATAGAGTACTCTCTGGATAACAAACAAAACTTATTTAAGGTTTGTTTGTTATTAAGTACAGTGTAGGACCAAAATGTTGAACTACGTGCGCCTAGATATATACATAAATAAACATATGCTTACATAAATTTCGTCCAGTTTTCAAATAGAATTAAAGATAATTTATAATATTAAATTAAATAACTTTGTACTTTGACATTTATTATTAAAATGGTTTATAACAATTTGTAAAAACATTAATAAAATGATTGTAAATAAAAGTACAAGCATTATATTACAAAAAGAATGAAAAACATTGTAAAAGTTTATTTCATTTTTGTTTGGAGCTTTTTAATAACATAAATTTGACGATAGGTAAATTCGCGCAGAACTATTTATGTGATGTCATTGGATTACAAAAGAAATAACTAACTGTTGCCACACCAAACAGTATAATATAATAATTTTTACACAAAAACATTTTTTATTTATTAACTTTTCACCTTTCCAGGTTATGGTAAACTAATCCATTGACATTGTTTAGAAAATAAGCAAACTTAACTAAAATTCTAGTAGAACGCTCCTCAAAACCGTTTCAAATTAAAAAAAAATCTGTTCCAGGTTTAAAATTATTTATTTAAATGCATTAACCTTAAGTGCCTATTTAAATCATTTTTCCGAATACTTTGATAATCACAATGAACGCATTTAAACATATCAACATCTTCGGGATTTTTATGCCGAAGGTAGTGCTTTTTTAAATTGCTCTTATTAAAAGTTTGATAGTTACACTGATCGCATTTAAACATATTAACTTCTTCGGGATTTTTATGCCGGACAAGATGGATTTTAAAATGGTCTTTTCGTAAAGTTTGATATTCACACTGATCGCACTTAAATACGTCGTAATCTTCACCAACATCTTTGGGATCTTTATGCTTGAGACCGTGCTTCTTTAGATCGTTTTTCCGAGAAGTTTGATATTCACAATGATCACATTTAAACATATTAACGTTTTTAGGATCTTCATGCCGCAAAAGATGCCTGTTCAGATCATATTTTCGAATAGTTTGATAATCACAACGATCGCATTTAAACATATCAACATCTTCGGGATTTTTATGTCGGAAAAGATGAAATTTAAAATGGTCTTTTCTTAGAGTTTGATATTCGCACTGATCGCATTTGAACACTTTACCAGGCTTCTCAGTGTGAATGAAGTGATTCTTTTGCATTTCTTGATGATCATTTTTGATTATAAAATATATGTTTTTTTCTTGATCAAGGCAATTAACTATCACCCTAAAAATAGAAAAAATAATTACAGATAAACAAAACATGTTTTGTTTAGCTGACTTCAAAAAGAAAAAAGCCGAAAAATGGCATTTTTGTAAAGAAAAATGAAATTAAAATTCGGAAAAACCTTATGTATTTAGATTAAGTACAGGGTTATCCAACGAAGACTAGACAGGCCGCTTTTTTGACTCTACCTGTACTTTTATATAAAAAAAGTGAAATAGAATTACAAAAAAAAAAAATTAAATAATGCAATAAAACAATGCTAATGAGATCCACCCTATTTTTGCCTATAAAAAATAAAAAAAATAGAATTTCAGACAATTTTTTTCATTTTGTTCGAACGCCGTCGATGATGATAAAGAAAATTTACAATTTAATGAGAAAAACCTAACGACAACTAACCAGAACTAGGTAATAGTTTGGAAGTTGTTGTTTGTTAGTTCTGGTTAGTTTTTTCTATAAAAAAACTTTTGTTTCTGGTAAATGAAAAAAAAAACAACCTTCAATAATAACAAATTATTAGAAAACATCTGGCAACATTGCTTATTCAAGGAGGGAATCGTAAACAAAACGACATCGTATCATCTCTTTTTGTAGGTATTTTTTCTCACTTTTTTCATGTTATTTAACCATATTACTTTAGTATATTTTATATGGGAAATAAAGAAATTATTTAATTTTGTGATAATGTGAGTGAAAAAGAAATTTTCTCAGACCCTATGTGTTTTATTATGGTGTAACAAATAAGTGAAAAAAAGGGTAATTGTCTCGAAAGTTGCCTCCTCTCTGATTTTGACCAAATTTGGTATAGGGGGGTTTTTTGGGGCGCTGATTATGATATGATATGAAAATATTTTTTCGGCAACGTTTCGTTTTCGAGATATTCATCATCAAAGTTGAAAATCAAACTAACCTTATTTACACTATTCCTCCTTCTTTTTGCACAGAATTCTTGATTTTTCCACTAAATTGGCAAACAATATTTCAAAAACGCCTTTTAAAAACGTGTTTTTATATTTATTTTACACCTTTTTTCCATTTAATTGCAAACCTCCACTTTTACACGCCACAACGTGGCCGCCACCATGTATACACTAGGGGTTTTCTAAACAAATATGGCTGCTACCTTTGAACTTGAAAGTTCGCAATTTAATGGAAAAAAGGTGTAAAATAAATAAAAATACAAGGTTTTAAAAGGTGTTTATAAAATATTGTGTGCCACTTTAGTGTAAAAATCAAGAATTGTAAACAAAAAGAAGGGGGGATATAGTGAAAATGGGGTTAGTTTGATTTTCAACTTTGATGATGAATATCTCGAAAACGAAACGTTGCCGAAAAAATATTTGGTAATTATTGCATATACAGTTTTCTCCTATTTTTGGATTATATGGCAAAATTTTTATATAGTAATATTCTAGTGTCCTCAGGGATTGCAAATATACTACCAGAGAAGAGAAATTATGTATTTTAATATTTTTTATTTTAATTTTAAAATTACCATCGATTTTCTCCATATAATGTGAAAACTCCCCTTTATGACAAGAAACGTCAGCGTGCAGTGTTGCCAAATCGGGGTCTTTTTGAATATGTCCCCACGTTTTCATGTCTGAAATATAATTGGGGAAAATAAAAAGCCGCTATAACTAACCAGAATTAACCATGACCGACTTTTTAGACAATTTCAAGAGCCCTTAGTCGGTTATGGTTAGTTTTGGTAAGTTACGGTTAGCACCCTTTTATTTTTCCCAATTATATTTCAGACAAAACAGGAATCTCAAAATTTGATGGCCGAAAATTATTAAGTCCGGCAACACTGTTGATACTTATTTTGAATTTGACAATGAAGAAAGAATTTGTTATCAGATATTGGCTTTATTTCTAACCTATATTTTTTTAATTTAAATTAAAAGTTGTTTTTTCCGATTTTCTGCGTATTTTGTCAATAGATTTCTGTTTCTGTGTGTTATGTTTTAGTAAATAATTATCAATTTATACGTTTTTACCCCGCCCAGCACTCCAATTCACTCCAAGATCCTGTAAGTTTATTTGGTTGAATAAACAAAAATTAAACACAATTTCTCTTCTCCGGTAGTGTTCTTGCTATCCCAAAGGATACTTGAATGTAATTTTATTAAAAAAATTTCATAAAATCCAAAAATAGCAGAAAACCGTATATGCAATTGTTACCGTAATCACTTTTAAGAAGGTGGAATTTTAGGAGTTTGTGCAGATTTGAGGTTAGTCGAGTGGGGCATTATAACTCAAAAACTAGCAGAGTCCGACAAAATTTGACTTCAGATTCGTGATCAGCGCTCCAAAAAACCCCTCTATACACCAGCTATATATTATCATACTCACAACTAATACCAACTTACTTATTTAAATCCACAGGGAGGGATCTAAAATATGTGTAGCATCCTCATGAGCACTTCCTGAAAAATCTTCAGTTTTATGTATTTCAGGTTCATCATATTCTGCTTTAACTAATTCTAAGGGGGAATAATTATCGGGTTCTTCAGACTCTTCAACTTTAATCGAAAGAGATGCAGATAAATTTATAGAATCCTCTTTGGTGCATCCTACGTCGTCAAGTAAATTTTTTAACCTTAATTCGTTGATTTCCCTTGAAATAGGTGGTTTTTCTTCATTATCACTGGTTTCCATAGTTAATCATTAAATAACTGAACTTTAAGAAAGAATATTAAAAACAAAGGGAAAACAGAGAAAAGCGCTGGTAGCCAAAGGAAAGATTACACTATTTAACGCCAAAACCATAAACTAGAAGAGCTTAAATGTGGATTATGGGTAAACCAAGAGGCGACAAAGGTTTAAATTATTGTTTTGAGGTAATTTCGACCTGTTTTGATACTTTCACTTTCTTAGGTTGACACTTGACACAAACCATTAATGATGGAACCTTTCGAATGCTCTTTCAAACGATATTCGAATATAGAAATATTTCGAATATTTCTTTTGGATACTCGAATATTCGTATTCCAATCAGCTGGGGTATATTACCGCTACCCAAGGGTAGTAAACTTAACAAGGATTGCTCGATTTTTACTATTTGTCCGCAGATATAGGTTATGTTTGGACGTCACCCGTTTGCCCATTTTGCCCAGAAGGCAGATTTATTTTATTAATTTTTGTTAAATATTCAACTCTCAAAAACTATTTTGGATATGTACTTACTATTAGAACTGTAATGTATAATATTTTTAAAAAATTAAGACTTTATATTACTTGTAAACAAAACAAACAGGCAAACAGATTACGTCACAAATACCGAATTGACATTTAAATTGGTTTATATGGGCTTAAATGGGATCGAGCACTCCTTGTTAGGTTTATTACCCTTGACCGCTACCTATCGGATGATAGTTCATTTCATGCGTGGTTCATTCAAGGTCAATCCTAGTTCGACAGACAACTGATTTATCCGGAATAATTCGCGTTATATATCGGATATCGACTGGCGTTGATCGGTCAATGATTCATATGTCGAATGATATTCCGAATATGAAGATCTTCCGGAATACGAATATTAAAATCATCCGAATATGCCCATCACTACAAACCATACATTCTAGATATGGATTGTAGAAGTAAGGATCACCCTCTCTTATGGCTGTTTTGCTCAAGAAGTGGCCCTCACTAGGTGGCGCTGGGCAACGACAATAGCTGTTTACGAACAACCACTTTTCTTACCTAAGTTAAAGTTAGTTTCTGACCAGAGCTAAGTTGTTTGATCGAACACGCAATTTCGGCTTGTCAAGTTACGACTCCCGCGTTTTCATTTTCGACGTTAGTTTCGACCAAACGTTGTTTTTTTAACGTAAATCCATGCAAAACAATTTAAACATAACCTTGATTCGAGTTATAAAACGTTAAAAAATGTCAAATTTTGCTCAACTTAGGTTAGCCAAGATATCTCAGACAGAAATCCGGGTACCTTAGCAGGGGCAAGGGGGGAGGTCAGATTCTGACTTAGCTGTGACAAATCGTACGGCCAACTAAGTTAGTTTCCCTCAACTTAGGTCAGAATTTGTGCTGTTCGTAAGCAGCTTATATACTAAAGCAGGGGTCGACCAATTCCATTTAACGTACGTTGGAAAATTTAGGAGAAGCGGGCAGCGGCTGTGACGTTACCACCGGTGCTAACTAATGCTGGGTGACGATTATCGATGTTTCGTTACCGATGTTTTTAACATCGATGTTAGATGACACTAACATCGATGTTTACCTTACAACGTTTAATATTATATAAAAAAAAATTTAACCTAATTTTCTAGCTCCAAAAATAAAATATTAATTTTTTAAGTGATTGAGAGATCAACATCTATGTTTTGTGTCGATATCCCAGCACTAGCCAGCACCGGTGGTGACGTCAGAGCGAGCTTGACCTTGGCAGATAAATTCGCAAATTAAAAAAAAAAAAATTTGGGCTTTTTTCCAGAATAAAGATAATTATAGAATATATATTTTTTAAATTATACTTTTTTATAGATTATTATGGAGAGCTAGTCTGCTCTCGCAATAATAGTAACAAAAAAACATGAAAAGACATAAAAAGATTTAATTCTTTATAAAAATGATTTGCTTTTAAGAACTATAATAAAATAATTATTTTTATGAAATTATATAAAAATAGAAAATAAACTTACTTGACAACATTGGCAACCCGTTACTAAACAATCTAACTCCTGTTAAATTAATTCACAATCTTATAAAGAACAAATAATTGCATACAACTTTAAATCATTAGCATATAACAAACACTGACAATATTTAAAAACACTTATATCATTTATAAATACAAAAAAATAAAATGATTACATTTATCATTAAATCTTATGGCAAATTATTTATTAAATCTTATCTTATATACACAGTGCCCCAGAATAAGTGATGCCTGATGCATTTTTATGATTAAAGTTCATATAAACATTTATCGTAAAATGCTTGCTAAGGGAGCTGCGCCCCTTCAAATAGGCCACCCTTCGAAAAACGACCAGCCCAACCGGTGTGAACTAAGAGTACCTTTTTTACCTAAAATCATCAGATATCATATTCTAAAAGCAGAATGTGAAAAAACATAAAAAATGGATTGTTTTTACTCCCAACTTCTCCATTATGGTAAGACCAAGGAAGTTTAAAGGTGTATGGAAGCCCAATGCTATGGCCCATTCGATCAAAAAATGTCCAGCCCAGTATGAAAATAACTGTCAGAGTTGGCCCCGCCGATTCTGCGCAATAACAAAATTCCACGAAATAATTTAATGTGTTGCCTACTTACACACTGATAAATCAGTGTGAAGTTAGCCAACACATTATAATTTTATGAGAGCCGGAGTACCGTTTTTTGGATTGATCAAAACATGATCAAAACCTTCTTATTTTAGTGATTAGTGTTTATTAAATTGTGACTATACTTTTGTGTTTATTGTTTGTTACTTATAATATCGTAACAAAATGACTAGAGGTTGTATGGTCTTGTCTTGCAAATCCAAGGGTAACATACCCGTCTTTTTAAATTTAGATAAGTATTTTTTGTTTTTAAATTAGGTGCTTCTTATAAGACGTAACGTTAGGTAACCGAATAAATAATAATATATCAATTATGAAAAATAGAAAATGAAAATTTCATAGGAAATATTAGTGAGAAAAGTAAGGCAATCTTAACTAACTTTTAGATGATTTCCACAATGTTTGTGTACCTATATCTGGATTATTAAAAAGAAATAAGGTTTACATTTAGGTACTTTTATTTCATTTAATAATTTAGTACACTCTTAAAGGATCAAAATTATTGATTACTGGGCAGACAAGGTAAATTTTAATATATACAGGTCCCTCTAATTGAATGAAAGGAAGTACAATTTTGGTACGGTTTTTTGGGGCGCTAATTACAAATCTGAAAAAAAAATTCGGCAATGTTTCGTTTTCGAGATATTCATCATCAAAATTGAAAATCAAACTAACCTTATTTACACTATCCCTCCTTCTTTTTGCACAAAGTTCTTGATTTTTACACTAAATTGGCACACAATATTTCACAAACACCTTTTAAAAACTTTTTTTTATCTTTATTTTACACCTTTTTTACACTTTTATTTTTAAGCAAATATGGCTGCTGCCTTTGAACTTAAAAGTTCGCAATTTAATGGAAAAAAGATGTAAAATAAATAAAAATACAAGGTTTTAAAAGGTGTTTATAAAATATCGTGTGCCACTTTAGTGTAAAAATCAAGAATTGTATACAAAAAGAAGGGAGAATATAGTGAAAATGAGGTTAGATTAATTTTCAACTTTGATGATGAAGATCTCGGAAACGAAACGTTGCCGAAAAGATATTTTTACAGATTTGTAATCAGCGCCCCAAAAAACCCCTGTATACCAAATTTGATCAAAATCGGAGAGGAGGCAACTTTCGAGACAATACCATTTGTTTAAAAATAAATTAGATTTTTGGTTTCTTAATCTTGCATTATCAACTTTTTAAGCTCGACATACTGTACACATAATATATATTTAACGGATACTGTTACAATGGATACTCAGGTACCAAAGGTTACTAAACATTTTTAACCACTGTTATTCTGTCTCATGAATGTTTGTTATTAGTAAAAAGTATATGCCTAAAAAGCAGTTATAAAAATTTTCACTTTTTAATGTACAACCAGAATCTTAGGATTAGATTAAAATCATTTCCACTATCTTGCCCTTCTTTTATCACAAAATTGGTGATAAGTACATACAATGTTTGAAATTTATTTTAAAAAATCGCGTTTTTATTTATTTACAAAGATTTTTGTTAAAAATACAAAGCTTCCAAAATATCGACCATTTAAATAGAAGGCAGTAAAGTGGCGCCATCTATTCTTTCCATATTATATCAGATAATATAAAATCTAATATTACACAATAATTTTAAATATTCTATAGTAGTATCCTTTATCAACCAACAATTTTGTGCAAAAAATAAAAAAAAAACAGTGAATGTTGGAATTTGACATTTGATGATGTGAATTTTATAGATAGTAACAAAGAATTATGGAAAACCGGCCCTGACCTACTATTCATTGCGCAAATTCCGCGGGGCCAACCCCCCTGTTCCCACTGCCCTGCACGCCTGGACAATTTTGTTCTACAGTATTGGGCTTCCATACACCTTTAAACTTCCTTGGGTAAGACTCTAATTAAAATTTGAAAAATTAGAGCTCAAATTCTGATTCAGCATTTTTTTTATCTTGAGACAGTCCACGAAGGCTGATGCCTAAGTACTAAAGTACCGTGGTTGTCTTAAGTGTGGTGAGAGGGAGTTTGTTTACACGGGACTTAAATATTTAGAGATTGGGAGGAGAAGGAAAAACTTCTGCGGGCAGCAGGTTCCATAGCCTTGACACTCTAGGGATGAAGGAACGAGAAAGCGGAAAGTTCGGGGCCTCTCGGGGATTGTAAAAGGATGCATAAAGTTGCACTACGTGTTGCTCTGCTAGGAGCTGCCAGAGGAGAAATTATACTGGCCAACTCCTCTGAGCAAAAAGCCGTGAAAATACCTATAGAAGAGCGACAGATCCCCTACAGCTCGACGATGGGCAAAAGAGGAAACCTTTCTGTAAGCGTGGGATCATTAATAAGACGAACGGCTCTTCTTTGAATGGATTTGTAGGGGACGCCATTCCCAGACATGAAAACAATATTCTAAAGATGGTCTAATTTGGAATACATATATGTAAAAAAGATTGGAAGATGAGAAATAATTTCTGGCTCGAAAGAGGAATCTAAGCTTTTTTAAAGCTGCCGAAGCTATAGATGTAATGTGCTTGTGTCAGTTGAGGTTATTTTCAAAAGTAACGCCGACAAGATAAAACGACTCTTTGTTCTGCAGAACTTGGCCGCTCATAAGTAACGGGGTAGTATCGGCAGACTTTTTTCGCGAGAGAGAACATGATTGTGTTTTCGAAGCATTAAACTGAACAAGATTTTTGGCGCCCCAATCCAAGATAAGTTCGAGGTCTTGTGAAAGAGATATCTGCGTTTCCTTTAGAAGTAGAAACAATTCCATCTTCAGAGATTAGGGGTGGAAAAGAATTTGTGCAGAAATTTTGATAAAACGGTCTTTTGCTTCTGAGATGGTTTGATTATATTGATTTCTTGCTTCGATGCTAGCCTGTCGATTTTCGGGTCTAGAGTTTTGGAGAAACTTTTTGTGGGCTTAAATTTTTAAAAGTCTGGCTTTGTCAGAGGATTTAGAAAACCACGGTTTGTGATTTGAAGTTATGGGATTCTTTTTAGTGCGGAGAATAAAGGTCTCAATGCCCAGTTGAATTGTTTCGGTAATTTGTTTACATATTTCGCATTAAAAGTTAATAAGATATGCCCAATTTCAAATTTTTGTGTAAACGGTTTTGGAAATATTGCAAAAAAACCGTCTCCAGGGTGCCCGATTTGAAGGGGCGCAGCTCTTCTATAAAGCATTTTTTCGACAAATGTTTATACAAACATTTTTCGTGAAAATACCTCAGGAAAATCAAAATCCAAAAAGTAAATTTTCCGACTAATTTTTTTATTTTTTTTAATATTGGAAAAGTCCAAAATTTATATGAAAACCAAAAAAAAAATACATGTCCATATCTTTATTTTTTTTATGATTATAAATAGGTGGAGCCACCAAGGAAGTTTGAAAACCTTCAACCTTCTTTGGCAGTCACACACAGAGTTTATTAATCTAAAGGGGGTTATGACATCCGCCATATTGAAAAACTCTTGTGTGACGTCAAGAAGGGTCCATTTCGGCCATGTTGGATTTTATGCCGGACACTGGCGTAGTATTGAGGTGGAAACGAAAAACTTTTATACGACGAACAAAATTTATATTTCAAAATATAAATGTAATTCAATTAAGTAATGAAATTAAAATTTAAAGCGACAACACGACGATGGCGTACCTTTTCAATGGTATCTACTACATTAAATATTTGAAAAAACGAGAAAAAAATTAAAATGTAGAAAATACTGATGATTGCTAATTTGTTATAATTATGAGTACTTACTCTATTTTTAAACACACGATGTTGAATTATTAACACCTTTTTTTCTAATAAAACCCACCTATATTACGACGTTTATAAAATTTTATGAGCAAGTAAAGAAGTTTGGGGTTTTTAATTATTTTTTTATCTTGGAACAGTCCGCGAAGGCTGAGGCCTAGTATGAAGTATGAACGCCCAGTGGGTGGCTGAAGTGTGGTAAGATGGAGTTTATTCACAAGAGACTTAAATTCTGCAGGTAGCAGGTTCCATAGTCTTGACACTCTAGGGATGAAGGAACGAAAAAAGCGGGAAGTTCGGGGCCTATCTAGCTGAACTGTTAAAAGATGCATAAAGTTACTACGTGTTGCTCTGTTGGAGCTGCCAGAAAAGGAATTATACTGGCCAACTCGTCTAAGCAGAAGCCTGAAAATACCTATAGAAGAAAGACAGGAAGGAAGCTTTTCTGTAAGTGCAGGATCAGAAATGGGCTTTTACAAGCTATCTTGAAGATCTTTGTAAGATTACAAAATATCCAACTCCAAATCAGATACTGGAAGCCATAGAAAAAATATTTTTTGTTTAGGAATTTATGACGGTGTTTTTGTATTACTTCATAAATATATAAACTTGTCTATTAATCCTTAATTTATTTTAAAAACTAATTATGTTACTTTTAAAAACTAGTTATTTATTTACTTACCAATAAAATATCAACTCTGTACACAAATATTTTCAACTGTAAAAATAACCCCATATAAAAACTTCGACTTGTGGCACGACTCTGTCCACAGCTGAGAATGCTAGTAACTTTTGGAGTTACCCGACAGGGCCGCCAACATAAGCGACCCTTTTCACACCCTCACGTCTTGGACTTTTCCTATCCCATTCTCGACGATGTCATAACCCCTTTAGATTAATAGACTCTGGTCACACATCTATACAACTAATTTTTTAGCAATGTTTGGGAAACACCCTAAATATATAAAAATGTACCTCATTATTAAAAAAAAAATCATGCTCGCCATTTTCACGAACGACAATCGCAGACGGGACAACCTTCTGCAAAAAATATTCAATCAATTCAGCCAATAGCTCATGATTATTTTTTACAAGTGTCAACAAAAAAAAGGTATTATAAATATAGGCTACGTTATTTCTATTTTGATTGGATATCACATACCCAATAAAAAGGTCGAGGAGTGTTTCGATAGTCAAATGTTTTAGTGATGTAACAACACTGCGACGCATTTTATTGGTCAAATATACCTGCCTTTAGGTAAACAAACTTTTAGCAACTCCGCCTACCAGAAGTGTTTTTTTAATAAAAATGGCGAGATTATAAATCTAGTCGTTATTCGACGGTAGGAAATTGTATTTTTATTTCTTTTTATGCTTTACTTTAAAATTAAATTTCAGTACATTTTCTTTGGGATTGCTCGCCTTACACTTTTTTAGAAATTGAAAAAAGAAAAATCTGTTGATGTTTGGGGTAGAATAATGGTAGTTTAATTACACTAAGGTAATTTCATTACCAAAAGAGAATTGAATTAAATGTGGTAATTTAAATAGAGTAATTGCTAAAATATTCAATTACTTTTAGTTTTAATTGATAATTGAATTACTTTTAACAAACATGCTAGAATTGGTAATCGTAATTTACTACTAATCAGAAGAGTAATTGGTAATTGTAATTGAATTACTTTTTAAAGGAATTGCAACAGCTCTGCTAGAAACGAATTTTTATTTTTAAATAAATACAACAAACATTAGTGTAGGTACAATCCATATATAGTTAAAAGACGTTTTGCTTTCAAAATTTCTCTACAAGTTTCCATAAATTTCATTTTGAAAATTATTCTTAACAGTCTTTTTTGAAGTTTATTTATTTATTTATTTATTTACTCATTCAGTACTTACAGAGAAATTCTCCAAATAGTAGAACATACAGTTTACAATTTACAATGAACCTATACTAAGAAAAAAAATACTACAACTGTTACAATACAAGATAAAGTAAAAAATACAGTACAATAATCAATACTTATAGATGTTATTAGGTGATAAAGAGTAATTAAAAAAGTTAAAACACCACAGTCCTGCCACAACTATTCCGTGTGATTTCTTAAAAGCTTAGCGACTTTATTCTTAAAAGACTCCGTAGAGCAGGACAGATCAAATTCTTTATGTACATAATGGTTGAAATGGCTCATAAGTCGATTAAGAGGTCCATTTATACCAATAACAGTTCGGCTAATATTTACAGCAAATAAATCAAATAGCCTTGTCGTCCTGGGTGGAACTCTAAAATTAATTCGAGCTAGAAGGTCAGAGCAGTTTATCGTGTTGTTCAACAGTTTGTGACCAAACATTAGATCAAGTTTGACTCTGCGCAACTCCAAGCTATCCATACCCAAGATATTTAGTCTTTCTTGGTAGGATAATAATGATTTGTCCAATTTCAACTTGTAAAGCAAGTAATTCACGAAGTATTGAGACTGTACTCGTTCAATTCTTTTTATATGGGTGTTATAATAGGGATTCCAGACAATACTACAGTATTCCAGATGACTCCTAACCAATGCAAAATATATATTCATCAGGACAGTGATATTTCTAAACTCCCAACACTGTCTCATAACGAAGCCTGCCATCCTGTAAGCCTTTGCGATAATGTTATCTATATGGTGTATAAATCTAAGTTCTTCATCAAAAATTACACAAGATCATTTATCAGAACAACTCTAGATATGGGAGTATCATTGATGTGGTATAGATATTTAGTTGGATTTTTTTTCTGGAAAATGATATTACTTTACATTTAGATACATTCAAGGACATGTTATTCTTTCCGCACCAGTTTACGAGATTATCAATACAATGTTGTAAACGTAGACAGTCATCGACGTTTGAAATGGTTTTGTAAATCTTCAAATCGTCCGCAAACAACAAGTAGGAATAATGATCAAAAATGGAAGGCAAATCATGAAGAAACATCAAAAATAGGACGGGCCCGAGGTGAGACCCTTGAGGAACTCCAGAATGAACCAGTATTTTTTCTGAAATACAATTCTGAAATTTAACATACTGCACACGCCCACGAAGATAACTGTTTGTCCAGGAAAGTAGTGGATCACCCATTCCATAGTGTTCTAATTTTTGAAGTAGAATGTAGTGATTAGTGATTAACACTATCAAAAGCTTTTTGGAAGTCAAAATAAATGGCATCAACTTGCTGACTCTTGTCCAATGCAGAAGACAAAAAATCAGTGTATACACATAAATTTGTTTGGCACGATCTGCCAGCAAAAAAGCCATGTTGATTTTCTGAGCTAATATTTTCAAAAGAGTTAAATAAAATTTCAGTTACTATTGACTCTAAGACCTTTAGGTATGCTCGATAGGCCAGAAATAGGACGATAACTTGCTATATTCGATCGATCACCCCCCTTGAATAAAGGTGTTACAATGGCTGATTTCCACACAGATGGAAATACACCGGAGTTTAAAGAGGTTTGATAAATTACTGTAAGCGGTACAGCCAGTGTAGGGCTGAAGTTTATTAAAAAGGCAGGTGGAATTTTATCCATACCGGAGCTCTTATTTATGTCCAAATTTACCAGCTTCTCAAAGACCTGATCGCTGTTGAGAGATATTGAGATCAACCCAATATCAGTCGTTGGGAGCTCGTTAGGGTCGCAAAAAAGATTAGATCCATTTCCCCAAAAAATAATCCCATATCTAAGTAAAGTCTCAATAAGCGCCACTATAATAAAAATGGTACACTCAGGCATAAAGTATTTTTGGAAATAGAGGCCGACCAACTTAAGAAAGGTACATTAAATGGCGACAGGTCAAGTTGCACAGTGGCACGCTTGGCCTGGGCAACCGCCAGAGGCCTCCTAAAAAAAAGAGGGCAATAGTCAGTAATATTGCGATACCCGCGCTGTGCTGATGTAATATTTTATCTCTAAGACTGGTGATATCAAGGGTGATAAACTTAACAAGGAGTGCTCGATCCCATTTAAGCCCATATACGCCAATTTATATGTCAATTCGGTATTTGTGACGTAATCTGTTTGCCTGTTTGTTTTGTTTACAAGTAGTATAAAGTCTTAATTTTTTAAAATATTATACATTACAGTTGTAATAGTAAGTGCATATCCAAAATAGTTTTTAAAAGTTGAATATTTAACAAAAATTAATAAAATAAATCTACCTTTTGGCTAAAATGGGCAAACGGGTGACGTCCAAACATAACCTATATTTGCGGACAAATAGTAAAAATCGGGCACTCCTTGTTAAGTTTACCATCCTTGGGTGATACTATCATGACAAAATGAACCATACGCACTTTATGACGTAAATCAAAGATCAGTTGTTACGAAATTTGCCAGAGAAGTCAGTTTTTGTGTTGGATAATGCAACCTATCATAATGTTACAATGGAACGCAATATAACTTCTGCAAGTCTAAAAGCAGATATGATCAAATGGTTAAATAAAAAAAATTACTGTTTGACAAGACATTAATAAAACCTAAATTACATAAAATATATATTAGAGGAACATGGTCACAAAGTCCTTCGGTTACCGCCAGATTATCCCGACCTGAACTTAATAGAGAGGCCATAATTGTGCAGAAAAAATCCGTGTGTACGATTTTTAATTTCTAGCAAAATAGCGCGTTTTTCGATTTTTTCCATTCATAAATCGGCTTCTAAAAAAAATAAAGGGTTTTACAGCCTCTCATTTTAAAGCTTTGAAACTGTATATGATAGAATCCTTAAAAATAGTTTTGGAAAACCATATATTCGATTAAATAGATAATTTTTCATTAAAATCGGTTTCCTCTTTGTAAGCTCATATATCAACGTTGAAAACTTTGATCGTCACACTGATTGCATTAAAAAATATCAACATCTTTGAGATTTTTATGCCGAAGAATATGCATTTTTAAATTGCCTTTAGAAAAAGTTTGATAATTACACTGATGGCATTTAAACATATTACCATCTTCTGTATTTTTATGCTGGAGATGATGCCTTTTTAAATCGTTTTTCAAACCAGTTTGATAATCACACTGATCGCATTTAAACATGTCAACATCTTGAGGCTTTTTATGCCGGAGATGATGCCTCTTTAAATCGTTTTTCAAACCAGTTTGATAATCACACTGATCGCATTTAAACATGTCAACATCTTGAGGCTTTTTATGCCGGAGATGATGCCTCTTTAAATTGTCTTTCCAACAAGTTTTATATTCACAGTGGTCGCATTTTAACATATCTTCGGGATTTTCATGCCGGCGAAGATGGAACTTAAAGCTGTTTTTCCAAAAAGTTTGATAATCACAATGATCGCATTTAAACATATCAACCTCTTTGGGATCCTTATGTCGGAGCCTGTGCTTCTTTAAAGAGTTTTTGCGAAAAGTTTGATAATCACACTGATCACATTTAAACATATTCACGTTTTTGGGATCCTTGTGCCGCATAAGATGCATATTTAAATCGCCTCTTCGAATAGTTTGATAATCACAATGATCGCATTTAAACATATCAACATCTTCGGGATTTTTATGCCGAAAAAGGTGCATCTTTAAATGGTCTTTCCGCAAAGTTTGATAGTCACACTGATCGCATTTAAATATATCATAATCTCCATCAACATCGTTGAGATCTTTATGCCGGAAACTGTGCTTCTTTAAATCGTTTTTCCGAGAAGTTAGATAATGACACTGATCACATTTAAATATATTTACGTTTTTGGGATTTTTATGTCTCAGAAGGTGCCTCTTTAAATCGCCTTTTCGAAAAGTATGATAATCACAGTGGTCGCATTTAAACGAATCAGAATCTTCCGGATTTTTATGCCGGAGATGATGCATCTTTAACTGATCTTTTCGGAAAGTTTGATATTCACATTGATCGCATTTAAATATATCATAATTCTCGGGAATGGAGTAATTTTTTTGCGTTTCTTGATCGTTTTTGTTTATATAATTTTTATGTTTTTCTTGATCAGTGTAGTGAGCCAACATCCTAAAAAGAGAAAAATAATTTCAAATCAAATTATTAATTCATGTTAAAGCCATTAACTTACACGCATCGATATGTGTTAAAATAAACATTTTTAAAAACGAGCCTTTATTTACACATGTAGTAAAAATGAAAAAATATTCTTTAAATTAAATCGAATCAGTCAATATATTATAATACACAATTTATATGATAAAAAAAGCATATAATTCTTTTCTTAAAACTACTTATGTCAAGATTTAAATAAAAAACGAAGACAATTAATTTTGTGTTGTCGTCTTTTCGGCATAAGACAAGTTATACTTTTTTATTGGTAAAAACAAAAAAAATAACACTTAGAATAACAGTTTTTTATTACGTTGTTACTATCAGTAAATACTTATAAAATGCAACAAATTTCATTTCTATAATTCTAAAGGTTTCCAAATACGCTAATTTTAAGTCTCTATCAGGCTAGCAGGTGTAAATTAGCAAAAATCGATAAAAAAATCACTGAAATTTGTAGCTAATTAGTTGCTAAAATGAGGATTTTGTTGCTTAAGCAGATTTCCAAAAATCGATATTACTGCTATATTAATATAAAGATAGCAGAGATTTTTGATAAATTGTAAATTACCTGTCGACTTTATTACACGATTTTGTTGCTATAAACTAACAATATCAAAATATTCAAACTCAAACTCAAAATGCTTTATTGTCTGAAGATGGTAAACAATCTTATTGACTAAGCTGGAAAAAAAATCTTTTACTAAATATAATATAATAAATTTAATAAATAAACATAGTCATAAAAAATAAACATGTTAAGTTATTTACAAATGTCATAAAATAAAATAAAATAATGGCATGTCATCCATTAAACATTAAAAATTAAAATGAAACATAACATATAACAATAATAATCATTTAAATAAATAATATATATAGTCAGAATAAGTTAGTTAAAACGGCAAGTCGACTTACCACTATTATTAAAACATTAAACTAACAATCACTGTGCTTAAATATTGTTAAAATTTTTCCTCAAAAAAAAAGTCAGAACAAATAAAAACAGTTAAAACGACACATTGACTTGTGACTATTGTTTAAAGGCCGAAAATCACAATACTCAAATAGTGTTAAAATTGCTCGTCAAAATATTCCCAAACATCATAATAGGCTCTCACAACAAGCAACTTCTTCACTTCACACTTAAATATTCTACCAACGTAGATCTTTCTCACTCGAGCAAGCAAATGATTAAAAAGCTGTCACCCATTAAAGACGATCGAGTCACGAACCTGAGAAAATCTTGGTATGGGCAGAGAAAGTGAATATGTTTGCCTTGTACTGTAGGTGGCTAGATTCCTTTCTAAAGTGTCCATATATTTTTTGTGTAAGAACAGTGTAGAAACAGAAGTTTCAAGAATAAATAAAGAAGGTAGTGTCAAAATATTGCTTGATAAAAAAAGAGGTTTGCATGAGTCTCTTGGCCTGGCTTTATGCATATACGTAAGTGCCTTTTTTTGCACTACAAATAATGTGTGCATTAGCTGTTAAGCACAAGAACACCAGAAACATATGCCATAATGTAAATGGGATTCTATTAATGCAAAATTTGCTTGTCTTGATGCACTTTTATCTAAGTTATTTGAAATTATCCTCAGAGCAAAACAATTTGAAGACAGCTTTTTATTAAGGTGTTCAATGTGGCTTTCAAACTTGAGCTTATTATCAATGAACAATCCTAGAAATTTATTTTCAGTTGAGTGTTGTCTAAATACACAGGATATACATTACCTTTAAAATACATAACATTGGTTTTAGAAATATTAAAGAACAATTTGTTTGAATCGCACCACATCAAATCACGGTTAATAATATTACCCAGGTCTTGCTCATTTGCACCCCCCCACAAAATAGTTGCGTCATCTGCAAATAACGTAAATTGCCCCGAAATAAGTAGCTTTGCTTTGTCATCGATTTAGAGCAAGAACAGAATGGGTCCCAAGACTGACCCCTGAGGCACACCACATTTTAATACCTCTTGACCAGATACTGAATTTTTATAAGAGACAGACTGTACTCTATTATTCAGATAAGATTCGAACCACCTTAAACTGCTTCCTCTGAATCCATAGGCCTCCAGCTTGTGCAGCAGTATCTTGTGATTTACGCAATCAAACGCTTTTGTTAAATCACAAAACACCACTGCTGAAGCGTCCTGATCATTCTTCCCAAGATAAAATTTCTCCAGAAAATCAAAAATAGCATCACTGGTTGAGTTCGCTTCCAAGAAACCAAATTGTCCAGAAGACCATTTCTTTTTGCAAAACTAATAATTCATTCTTTAACAAGTCTCTCAATGATTTTCGACAAGGTTGGCAACACTGCAATTGGTCTGTAGTTTGCAGGGTTATCAAATTCCATTAATACTCGTATTTACCTCATTTCGGTTTGCTCTAACTCTTCCTCTTTGATGTCTACTTCGTCATTTTTCAATTTCCACTCCTCTGTGGTACACAAATTACTGTAAACAAAAAAAAAATAACTTTTAAAAATCAAAATATTGATACTTGTTTTGGGCTAGGTAAGTAGAACTTTTTACATAGATTATCAACTGCTAACAATTTGGTATTTTTTGAGTATTTAATTTATTGTCTATAAACAATAAATGGTTGTGATAAATTCGACTCCAAGGATGGATATGAAGATCTTACATTACAACTCGTTACATCCGAATTGATTAGCATACTTGTAAAATATAGTCTATACTTCTTGTATATAACTTTTAAAATTTATTTTGTATTTGAGGTAGGTAATAAGTTTATACACAAACCCACACCAAATATTATAAAAGACTCTACAAACTAAAATTCTGTATCTAAACATGTCACCATTTTTCATACATTTTTGGGGCTCTGATTACATATCTAAGTTTTTTCCGGCAACCTCTGGTTTTTGAGTTATGAGGCCTTCAAGTGGACTAACCTCAAAATATACATTTTCTCAAAATTCCTCCTTTTTGAAACTGATTACCTACCATCAAAAGGGAACATACACTGATTAGGCACTTATATATTAAATGAATACAAGTAAAAAACACCTCCAATAAATCCAGTTTTTTATTTATTTACAACTTAATTATAAATTAGGCAACCAGTTATACATAATATATACTCTTACAACATACAGAAAAGTGGATTCATTTGAGGTGGTTTTTACTAAAGATAGACAATAAATTATTGTAACTTTTAGTGTATTTGTTTAATATATAAGTGCTTAATCAGTGTATGTTCCCATTTATTGGTAATAATTTTTAAGGGAGAATATTGAGTCCACTTGGAGGCCTCATAACTTAAAAACCAAAGGTTGCCAGAAAAACCGTCTGTTTCGAAAGTTGCCTCCTCTCCGATTTTAATCAAATTTGGTATACGGGGGTTTTTTGGGGCGCTGATTACAAATCTGAAAAAATATTTTTTCGGCAACGTTTCGTTTTCGAGATATTCATCATCAAAGTTGAAAGTCAAACCAACCTCATTTTCACTATATTGTCCCTTCTTTTTGTACACAATTTTTGATTTTTACACTAAAGTGGCACACGATATTTTATAAACACCTTTTAAAACCTTGAATGTTTCTTTATTTTACACCTTTTTTTCATTAAATTGCTAACTTTATATATGGTTGCCGCCACGTTGCGCCGTGTGAAAGTGGGTGTTTACAATTAAATGGAAAAAAGGTGTAAAATAAATATAAAAACATGTTTTTAAAAGGTGTGTGTGAAATATTGTGTGCTAATGTAGTGTAAAAATCAAGAATTTTGTGCAAAAAGAAGGAGGAATAGTGTAAATAAGGTTAGATTGATTTTCAACTTTGATGATGAATATCTCGAAAACGAAACGTTGCCGAAAAAATATTTTTATAGATTCGTAATCAGCGCCCCAAAAAACCCCCGTATACCAAATTTGGTCAAAATTGGAGAGGATGCAACTTTCAAAACAATTACCAAAACAGATTTTAGATTCATGATCAGAGCCCAAAAAAACCCCATAAAAAAAATAAATGAAAAATGATGTCATGTCCATAAAGTAAAAAATTACCAGAATATGTAATTAAAAGAAACAGAGTTAGGTTCTAATCAGATAGTAATTTTCCCATTTTAGTACTAGAGTTGAACTAGATTTAAATTAATCCACAAATTAAGTTGGTGTGAGCACTTGAGTACTAAGAAAAATAAGTCCTCGTTTTGGCCCACCTAATTGATGTTTCGGCGTGAGGTAGGTATTTCTTGCAGACAGTGGTTATTAACAATCATATCATTAAATGGCGATCAACTTACTCATCTAAATTCACAACAGAAGAATCCAAAATACATTTTACATCCTCATTAGCACTTTTTGAAAAGTGTTTAGTTTCAAAAACATTTTTGTCTGGCTCTATTTTTATTACCGGACAAATGGAAGTGCCATTTTCTATAAATACATATTCAGGATCATCGTATTCTTCTTTAATTAATTCTACGGAGGAATAATTATCTACTAGATCCTCAGACTTTTCGACTTTGAAGAAGGGAGATGAACAAAATTTTATAGAATCTTCTTTGATGCATCCTAGTTTGTCAAGTGAATTTTTTAACTCCAATTTGTCGATTTCCTTTGAAATAGGTAACATCCCTTCGTTAACGCTGCTTTCCATCGTAAAATATTAAATAACCAAACTTTACGAAAGAATGTTGAAATCAAAGCGAAAATGGAGAGAGAAGCGCTGTTAACCAAGTTTATTAGGCATTATATGATCCGGATAAAAAAAAGAAAGTGAAAATACAATTTACGCACGACTGTCTCAAAAAAAAAAAACACTTAACACCGATAACAAAACAGAAAAAACACCACAAAACACGAAAAAAAAAGAAAAAATCCAAATACCGGATACTGCCTGTTTATGGCGCTGCTGCAAGGCAGTTGCCAGCTCGCCCTCACCCCTCCAAAGCCTAGCAAGAGGTGGAGCAACCCTTCCACATTGGTTACACTCCCGTTAAATCGGGTTAAGAGAGGGGCTAGACATATTTCTTAGGAACTCCGACGTAGTCCGGTCGAAAGCGTATCGAAGCTCCCGACTACTTCAAATTAGAAAGTTTATAATTTTCCAGATTTTATTTAAGCTGTCAAAGGCACGTCGGTGTTTTCTCGCGATTTGCGCACAAGAAATGAAGACATAACCTTTTCTGTCAAAAAGACGTTACTTTAGGCATACCTCCCGACCGCGTTTACCCGTGCCGAAATGTAATAACTTCTAGGAATCATTCTCCACGATACTTCCGACGGTCATGAGTTTTTCTATCTTTCTTGGGGCTTCAAAACACGGCCACCACGCCTCAGCACTATTCCCTCTAGAATGCTATGTAGCATTCCTTGAACACATGTAGTCACAACCAAAGACGAAAGGAAACTTACCGTATTGCCAACTTTTTGAACTAAACTGTAATGTTTATGGCTTTGATGCTAGTCAATTCGCCAGCTCTTTCCTTTCCAGTCACACATTGCGATGTAACAACGTGAGCTTTCCCGGGTTTTGTCGGAAGAAAATCTGCATGTCGGGCTCTGTTGCATCTAGAAATTCTTAAGTAGATCTTTAAGAAGCTCTTAAAAATAAGGGTAACTTAAATTGTTTTCGCTTTCACCATTAGATTTTTATTGCAACTTAACTAAGAGTATTTGGAGAGGCGGCAACGTTCTTCTTTTTTATTGTTGGCGTTTACAATGCGGATAATCAGAGTTAACTAATACTGGATCTTTCCTTTTCTAGCTTGTGTGATTAAATGATAGCAGTAATCTGACTTACGGCGGTTTGCACCACTGTGGTTTAAGCAGTTTTAAGCCCTTCTTAACCTAAGTTGCATTGAGACGGTGCCAAATATTATGACAATAGTCACATTCAAAACGTCCCTTAGTTAAGAAAACAGAAAACCACAACGGTGCAATTGGCCATTAAATCTTTGTATAGAAAGGCAACCTCGTGCTCGACACAAAACGTAAATACAACAGGGATCTAGGCCTTTATAGCTCACAGCGCTTAGCCCCAGAAGAAGAACGTCATTAATTTGCGGCGAGTTCCTCTTTGATTTTGATAAGCGAAAACATTCTTTTTGCGCCACTGCGATCGATTTTCACGAAAAAGCGTAGGCTTTCAATCGCGTGCTAGACCAGGTGAAAGTCGAAATTGAAGACTGCTAAACATTGTAAAATAACATTTCCACAAATAGGGAAATTTTTCACCAGTTGATTACACTGCCCAAATATGGATTTGCTAAAGAAGTTTAAAAGTTTAATGAAGGAAAAACACAGCGATGACCTATTCGATCAAAAATTGTCCGGTGAACTATAAAAATAACTGTCATTAAGGTAACCTTATAATTCTGGGCAGTTACAAAATCCTACAAAATTTTGCAGAAAAAGCAGTGTGTGCTTTAAATTTAGGTAGGCAACACATTCAACTTTAGAGCAGAGCCGGACGTTTTCGTTGTGACGGAACAGCGCGTATGAGATGAGACTAGTGGCCTGCTTTGCTTTGCTTTCACTTTTTTTTGGCCTCCGTCGGTAAACGTTCAACCAGCTCTCCCCTTTCCAGACACAACGTTGTTGTCAACGTGGCTTTCCCAGGCTTTGTAGGTGGAACTTCTGGATAGTCTGGCTCTGTAGCCCCCAAAAATTCCGAACTTTTTAAAAACTTAAATTATTAACAAAAAAATTATCGATGCAGGGCACAAACAATGCCGATCCGACCAGGGACTGCTTCTGGTATCACGCATAACCGTTGTCTGTCAGTACTGCCCCTCCCTGCGGAGCGCGCAACCATCTTCCGCCATTAGGAAAATCCCTCGTGCGTGGGGCCCTCAGAAAGGAACAGGTATAGGAATCTTCGTTCACAGCGCTTAGCCCCAGAAGAAGGACCCCATCGTTTGGCTTGAGTTTCTCCTTGATCCCCGATGGCAAAAGCTGTTGATACAGCGCCTTTAGCCGCCTTCCCGGAAAAAACTATGTAGTTTTTTTATCGCGAGCACTTCACTGATCGGAGGTCAAAAAGGAACTGTGACTAGTGGCCTGCAATGAGGTCTGGTATTAATATCAAATCGGAACTTATTTACACTTAGTTCCACTTTTTAGTCCTACACTCACCTACTCTGTCTTACTCTAAACTTGATAACAAACAGACCTAATATGTGGTTAGTTTCACTTGTAGGTTTGATGCTGGATATCTCGAAAATGAATCATTTCCGACTAAACATTCATTCAAATTCGCGATCAGCACTCTAAAAAAAATGGTCAAAATCGGCGTTGCCGTTAATTTCAAGACATAATTACCAAAGTTATATAGTTTGCGTTACCAAGAAAAAAACTAATGGCCGGTTGCACTAAAATTATCTTAAGTAGAGCTTTAAAACTTAAAGCTCTTAAAATTAAGGGTAACTTAAATTGTTTTCGCTTTCACCATTAGATTTTTATTGCAACTTAACTAAGACTACTTAGAAAGAGGGCAACGTTGCATCGTTCTTCTTTTTTATTGTTGGCCTTTACAATGCGAATAATCAGAATTAACTGATATTAGATCTTTCCTTTTCTAGCTTGTGTGTCATTGAATGATAGCAGTAATCTGATTTGAATCTTTGTAAATAATAAAAACTTTAATTTTTTTCATTTTATAGACATTTTAATACAAAATCAGTAGTTAGTTTGTGATTTTTTGTTGTAAAATTAATAACAATATGGGAAAAAAAGATCAAGGGCGCCTTTCTTTACGGCCATGGAAAGGGAATAATTATTGTCAATATGAAATATAAACACAAATACATCATTTAAAAAAAAACTTTTATTATTTTATATAAACAAATTAAATATTCCTAATTTACAAGTAAATACTTAAAATTTAAAAGCTAATACAAACTTGTCATGTTTAAACTAAAGCTTATCGTCGATTTCCTCAAGTAAGCTGAGCACTGTTGGTTTCGTTAATTTGAACCTTTGAAACATGTAAGATTATCCATCTCGTCAAAACAGTTCTTTTTAAAAATAACAGAACAATGTCCAAAAGAATAAAAGAAAAGTAAATAAATCTCAAAATTGCCATAAGTAATAAAAATTCACTGTTTCTACATTTTTCTTGTAAATCTAATTTATAATATCACAATCCAAAACACCAATGTTTAAAAGCTTCGTTTTTACATAATTTTTATCAAATTAATTATTTGAAACTACAAACAAACGAAAAATAAACAATAAACAAAATATTTGTCATGTGTCAAGTTCAAATTACTTAAGGGATCATTAAGTACAGAAAATCCTACACTTAAAGTTAAGGGACCATTAAGGACCAATTTCAGCTGGTGCAAGAAACATTTGAAACTTAAGGGGCAGTTAATGCTTAAGAACAACTTAAGTGTCGCAAAAAGTGTTGGTGCAACCGGCCATAAATAAATTTAGCAGCCTTTTCTCAAGTTCTTTAACCTTATCAAAATTTTCACTACTTGCAGCTGATTTTGATATACAGATTAGTCAGAGGGTGTCACTAATTTGAAATTTTTGCAACAGCGGTTTAGGCTCAGAGTGATGGGCCCACTTACGGGGTACCAGAGGCTAGGAGCAGTGTTGCCACGTAGATGGGATCGAAAATCTCACTCGCGTCTAGTGAAACCCCGGGTAATTATGGCTGGCAAGCTTCTTCGACAGTGTTATAACCTAAAAAATTAAATTTTAATGTGTAAATAATAATTTGGGATCAGTTTCTGCTTGACCTTCGACTAGTGAGGTGCGGTCGATAAAAAAAACGACATAGTTTTTTCCGGGAAGGCGGTTGAAGGAGCCGTATCTGCTGTACCCTACCATTCGGTATGTGGTGAAAGTGTAGTTTTTGAAGTCCAGAGTGATTCCTAAACCCTTTTTTCAAATCACACGTGGTAACGTTGACCATATGGCGGTGTAGAGCACAGGCTAGTGAGGACAAAAAAGGATCTGACAGAAACCGGTTATATCTGGATTTTGTTGCTGCATTTCTCGACAACTGAATGTGCATTTAAATAGCTTTATTATTTTGAAATAGTCGGGAGCTTCGATACGGTTTCGAGCCGAACTACATCGGAGTTTCTAAGAAATATGTCTAGCCCCTCTCTTAACCCGATCTAACGGGGGTGTAACCAATGTGGAAGGGTTGCTCCACCTCTTGCTAAGCTTTGGAGGGGTGAGGGCCAAGGAAGTTTAAAGGTGTATGGAAGGCCAATGCTATATAACAAAATTGTCCAGGCGTGCAGGACAGCGGGAATAGGGGAATCGGCCACGCGAGTTTTGCGCAATGAATCGGAGGGCAGGTTTGGACTTCCATAATTCTTTGTTACCATATATAAAGTTGACATCATCAAATGTCAAATTCAGACTAACTATACGTTAACTGTTTTTTTTTTAATTTTTTTGCACAACATTGTTGGTTTATAAACGAAACTATTATAGAATATTTAAAATTATTGTGTAATATTAGATTTTATGTCATCTGATTTAACATGGAAATAACTGAGGGCGCCACGTCACAGCCTTCTATTTAAATGGTTGATAGTTTTGGGAGTTTTGTATTTTTACCTAAAATCACTTACTTTAGATTTGTAATCAGCGCCTCTGTGTGCAAAAAGTCATCAAAATCGGCAAGGGTCAAGAAAAGTAAAAACTTACCATATTTTAAACTGGTTGTTTGTGTAATGTATTTTATAAATGTATAATTTGTATAAAAGTACAATAAAATAGTATTACCTTATGCAGATAACATTAAGATATTTAAAAAGAAGTATAGACTTTTTTACATAAGATTTTTTTATATCGTCAGACAGTCCACTAAAGGCTAAAGCTTCAATACTAACGTACCGTTAAGTCTAGTAAAGGGGCATTATCTACACCAGACATAAATATTTGGAGAAGGGAAAACTTCTGCGGCTAGCAAATTAAAGTCTAGATACTCTGGGGATGATGGAACAAAGAAAGTGGGAAGTTCGGGGCCTTTTAAGTTGGACTGTAAAAGGATGCATAAAAGTAACACTACGTGTCGCTCTGTGTATCAGAGGAATTATACTTGTCAACTTCTTGGAGCAGAAGCCGTGAAAATTCCTACAAAAATGCAATACATCCGCTTGCATACATACATACATGCTTACAGAACAGGAAGCTTTTCTGTAAGCGTGAGATCATTAATAAGACAAACAGATCTTTTTTAAATGGAACCAAGAATAATAAGAAATGTAGGAAATAGCATTGTAGAGAGAGTATACAGATTAGACGGATAGAAATACTTACTGGCTTGAAAGAGAAATCCAAGCTTTTTTAAAGTAGCTGAGGCTATGGATGTAATATATTTGTGTCAGATAATGTTGTTCTCAAAAGTAACGCCGAAATGATTAAATAATTTCTTTTCGCGACACCGAACATGACTGTGTCTTGGAGCACTAAACTGGACAAGATTTTTGAAGTCCCAATTCAAGATTAGTTTATGGTTTTGTGAAAGTGATTTTGAATTGTTTTCCTAATTAGGGTATTTCGGGTATATTACCCTTGGATTTGCAAGACAAAACCATACAACTTTCAGGCATTTTGTTATGATATTTTAAGTATCAAACAATAAACCCAAAATTCTAGTTACAATTAAATAAACCAAGAATCACTAAAATATGAAGGTTTTTATCAATCCAAAAACTTGCAACAAAAAAATAAAATCACACAAGACAAAACAATCGAAATTAATACGGCGCAAACGACAACAAAACATTTAATTCACAACGGTTGTCACGGTAATGTGTTGCCTACCTACAAACTGTGTGTCGGTAGGCATCACATTACAATATTTTGGGGAATTTTGTTACTGCGCAGAATCGTCGTGGCCGCTCATGACAGTTATTTTCATATGGGCAATTTTTTGAATCCAAAATTGGGCCAAAACTTCAACCCTTGGGGGTGGGAATGCCAAGCAGAAAACCATCCGGGGGTATAACGCCCCTATTTGCGTCGAATAATTTGGGATCTTTTCTAATACTCCCCGCATTTTTCGCGAAATATAATTGGGGGAAAAAAAAGCGCTTTTATAGAACTCCAGACCATGAACTTGGGTTTGAATTTGTCTAAAATCCCACAAAAAGTTTTAAATTTTTTTTTTTTTGATAGGTAAAGTTAAAATTTTTTTTAAAAAATGTAATTAATTTCCCGGATTTTTTCTAATAATTGTTAAAATTTTTTTATAACTTCTACAAATAATTTAGACAAATTTAAAAGCCCTAGGTTCAGTCGGTCATGGGTTCTGGTTAGCAAAGGGCTTTTTTTTCCCCCCAAATTTTATTTCAAACGTAGAAATAAATTATTACATTAAAATGTAATTTTTTGCCAGTCCCGGGGAAAAAAAGCTTTCTGTTAAAATTAGGTTGGGGGACTTAAGGATTTTTTTAAAGGGGAAAAATTTTTTTTTTGGGGGTAAAAAGGGGTTGCCCTTTTTTTAAAGCAAGATTTTTTTCCCCTCAAAAGACTATTCAAGGATAAGCTAAAAAAATTACCATGGAATTAAAAAATAGTTTGTCCAAACTAAATTTTTGGTTAATGCGAATATCCCTAAAAATTTGTAAAAATTTTTTTTTCAGATTTAAGTTTGATATAAGAATTTTTTTTCAGGACCGTACTGAGGAAGGAGAGTTTCAAAAGTTTAATATCTTAAAAATGTGTTGTTTAAATTACGGGGAAATAAATTCATAGTATTTTTTTTTTGTGTTCATATATTTGCTAAATTGTGAAAGCTTGATGTTTCCATAAATTTTATTATAAAAATTTCATTTTTGTTCAGTTTACATTAATCGTTATTTATTAAGTGTTTGTTATTTAGAAATAGTTTACGCTATTTTACACTTTTTTTTCACACTTAGTCCTTAAATCCCCTTCAATTTTAGCGCTTAGGTACGTAAAAAAAATAAAAGGTACACTATTTTGAATATCAAACAGACCTGTTATATGTTTTGTTATATTTCAGGCAAACTCTTTTAAATTGAATTGAAATATCCTGATAAAATATCTCCCTATAAGGGATGGTTCGAAATCCCCCTTTTATGCAAATTTACAATTTTTTGACCTAAAAAATGATTTATT
>JAHBCN010008695.1:0-37788 GCA_019359885.1 Listronotus oregonensis | reverse complement strand
ATTTTGAAAAATTAAATTTGGGGAATTTTTAATTTCCCAAAAAATAGAAAAACCCAAAAATTTTGTGTTTTTGGGGTTTTCCCTTTAAACCCCCCCAAATTTTTCAAATTCTGTATAGTTATCATAAAAATTGGTATGTTTCCAAATGATAAAACTTGTCCCTGATTTTACGTAAGTGTTTTTGGTAAAATATTTATTTACATTTAAGCTTATTTTCTTTATTATTATTAAAATTTATAAAAGAAATTTGATATCAATTTTTTTTAGAAAAATGGATCAATGCTCAGTAAAGGTAGCTGTGAGGGTGCGCCCATTGGTAGATCACGAAATCTCGAAGGGATGCAAGGAAATTGTCGAAACAATTGCCGAGAATGACCAGATCGTGATAAAGACAAATGAAAAAGCGTTTAGTTTTAATTATGTTCTAGGAACAGCAAGTCCTCAAGAGGAACTGTACACGATGTGTACAGCCCCTGTTAAAGAATTTATTTGAAGGTAAGTCACTAATTTTATTATTAGCAACCTTTGAGCATATACCTAATACCTACTACAGGCACCCTTGCCGTTGGCCTTGGGAAAAAGCGTGAAAGTATAGGTGTTTTTTATTATAAACAGTAATAAATAACACCACATAAAAATGCGTCTGGGTTTTATTTCTTGTATGAACAAATACGTTTTAAGTGTTAAAATTGTAAAACTTTTTAAAATTAATCATGATTTTAAAAAAATCATACATAATTTTGGGAATTTTGAAATTTGACGATAAATTTTGATCAAATTAAAGAAAAAAAAATACAAATAGATGTTTCCTTTTAAAACTTAGATATCCTTTTAGGGCACTGCATAAAAAAGTTTTTTTTGCAAATTCCATAATGAAAATTTTCTTTACCAGAATGTTCCCGGGCCAATAACATCTCACTTTTTAGATAAATTATTTTAAATTCCCGAATTTTTTCAGGACTAAATGTAACGATATTTGCATATGGCCAGACAGGCTCAGGCAAAACACATTCTATGGGTACAGCGTACAATGGTGAAGGAAACATGGGTGTAATACCGCGGGCGGTCCACGAGATCTTCAACCATGTACGAGATCAATTTGTCATCGATTTTACAATAACAGTGTCCTTTACCGAATTATATAGAGAAGTACTATACGATCTTCTGGCGGCTAAGTCCAGGGATCAGTGTGTCTAGAAATAAGGGAGGACATCGCTAAAGGTAGGTGTTTTGTTTTTAAATATCAAAACTATTATTGTAGGAAAGCCTTGACAAACACAAACATTATCCCAAATTTCATGCATCTTATGTTTATTTACATTTATAAAATAATAGTTATTTTTGTACCAAGGGCGTAAAATAGCACCTTTACGCCCGCTGCTGAAAGTTGTTGCTGTGTGAAGGCAACAATCAGTTGAGGGCGTAAAAGTGCTTTACGTCAGTCGTACAAAAAATTTGTATTTTACGGCCGTCGTACAAAAATAATATTTTTTTTTTCTTAAAAATTTCCCGCGCTGTACTTCAAAAGTTAAGAAGTTTATTATATAATACGTATATATTCGTATTTTCATGCAAAAAGTCGGAAATTTGTTGCGATATTAAAAAAACACCTGTGTATGTCTACAAGTAAAGCTTGAAAAATATAAAACCTTCATTTTCAGGTATTCACATCCCGAATTTGACGGAAATCCCAGTCGAATCAGCGGAAGAAGTACTGGACGTTCTTATGAAAGGCTCTCTGGGCAGAGCTACCGGCTCTACAAATATGAACGCACAGAGCTCAAGAAGCCACTCAATTTTCACCATAAACATAGCTATGCAGCATAAAACGGAAAAGTAAGTAAACATTTCCCATGGTTAACCTGATTAAAATCGACAGTTTTTTCAAATTAAAGTCACCATCTGTAGATTTGACGTCACTATTATTCCAGATAACCATCAGTTGTATTGTAAACCATAAATTAGAACTCTTAATCAATATTAGTAATGTTGCAAAATTTAAAACAGTACACTAACAGGAACCCAAAGTTGTTAGTGTCATTTTATAAAAAAAACAGAAAAATGCATTTACAAAACAAACTTTTCAGTTAAAAATAATCAAAAGGTACCAGTGTAGTACTCCTGCAGGTTGTAGTATGCTTTATTGACCAGTAGGCATTTTACTTTATTTTTAAATAATCTTAAGGATATAGTAGTTCTCAAAGACTGAGGGAGGTGATTGTAAATCTTCTTACTTTCATGAAATATAAAATTTTTCGTTAAGGGTAGTTTTCGGAATGTGGAGTGGTAGGTTATGATTTTGCCTAGTGTTGTAAAAGCACTAAAAATCAGTTTTCCTAATGAAGAGACATGTAATGTCGGTTTATTTTATTAAAGGGTTTACAGTGATCTCGAGATTTTACCTACAAAATATCGGATAGCTTTTTTGTAAAATAAAAGCAGAATTAAAGTTGGCGCAGTATCCCAAAGCTATTCAAAGAACGAGATTCCACAAATGAAAAGTAAGTTGCTGCAATACCCATTATTTAAAACATTCTAACAGCAACAACCACTAGCCATTTTTATTACTAATTACATGGCTTACAACTTCCGGGTTGTCCATACTCTCAAAAAACTTAGTAACTCTTTTGTTTCATGTGAGTTATAAAATTGAAGATTGTCAACAATTATAAATAAAAAAAAATAATTTAAAAATCAGTGATGTCAAAAAAAGTTAAATAAAATAAAAAAAAAAAAAAGAAAAAAGGTGACCCTTTCCAAACCTTTCCTTTTTCCCACATATAGAATATTTACTGCTAAAAAAATAAAAAATCTAATAAAGCATAAAAAGAAGAACAGGAAAAGTGTCATGTCAAAATTAAAATAACAAACAGCAAAAAAAACAACAAGGTGTCATTAAAAAAATGTAAAAAAATGTAACAAGCCCATTTACTATCATTTAAAAATTTCTCAGAGAATAATAGGCCTTAGACAATAGGAAGGGCTTTCACTTCTCTCCTAAATCGCTTTTCCGAGGATATTTTCGAATGGGCGCCGGAGGTGATTTAATTTTTAAACACCATTTCCAAATGAGTTTTTACAAAAGGTTTACAGGACTGAGTATACAAATACGATAGCTCTCTTTGTAATAAAGCGAATTAAAGAGATTTGGCTGCAGTATTCCCAGAAAGCTATTCCAGAAGTTAAGTGCGATTCCACAAATGAAAAGTAAGCAGTTTTTGCTGCAGCAATACCCAGCTCATTTAAAACAATTCGAATAGCAAAGCAACCACTAGCCATTTTTTTATTAAGCTTAATTACATGGCTTACAAACTTCCGGTTGCTGTCCACATACTCTCCAAAAAACTTAGTAACTCTTTTGTTTTCGATGTGAGTTGATATCTTGGTTTTTGATATATTAAAAGCAAGAAGATTAGAATCACACCATTTTTAATCTCAACCAAATATTTCGAAATTGTTTCTTTTAATTTTCTCATCTTTATTTGTCCATACAATAGTAGTGTCGTCAGAAAATAATCCTTTATATATAAAAGGAACAAAATAGGACCCACCACAGACCCTTGTGGTACTCCACAATATAAATAGGACATGCTAAATATTTCTTTTACTTTTTAGACATCAAAATAAAACGGCCAAACTGCACCTTGTCGATTTAGCCGGTTCGGAAAGACCTAAAAAAACAGGAGCGCAAGGAACGACATTCAAAGAGGGAATCGATATTAATAAGGGACTCTTCGTGCTGGGAAATGTCATTAGTGCCCTGGGAGACGAAAAATTACAACATGGATTCATCCCTTACAGGGATAGCAATCTAACGAGGCTTCTTAAAGGTAAATTAATCAATCAATCAATCAATCAATCATTTATTAGTCTATAAAGATCATATACATGACGTTAGACAGGTCAAAATTAATATACCATAATAGTAAAATAAAACAAAATAAAATAAAATAACCTTAACATAGATTAAAATGTAATAAAGACAGGACAAATATTAAAAGAGACTAGACAAAGCGCACAAAATACAATCAATATAACAAAACTAACAAGTTAAAACTTTTACTAAGACTTCATTTCCAAAAATTCTGAAAAACTGTAAAATACGTTCATAAATAAAAATTCTTTCAGTCTTTTTCTAAATATGGTTAGGGTCCTCGATTCTTTAATGTAATCCGGCATTCTATTGTAGATTTTAATGCAAGAATAATGGGGTGATTTTTCAAAGGTGGTCGTTCTGTGTTTTGGGATTTCTAGTGATGACGCATTCCTGGTTTTGTAGTTATGATTGTGCAGGTTCTTTTTAAATGCCTCCTTATTCTTATGAACATAAAGTGCACATTTCAAGATGTAAATAGATATTACTGTGAGAATTTTGTGTTTTTTAAATGTTTCCCTGCATGATTCCAATGGTTTCAGCCCGAATATGAGTCTGACTATTCGTTTCTGCGATACAAAGACTCTATTGATGGTTGTAGCTTGGCCCCAGAGCATAATATTGTAGGAGAGGAAGTGGTATGCAAGGGCATAGTATCCAGTTATCAGTGTATTAATAGGAACTGTATGTTTAAGTTTTAGCAAAGCATAGTATGCTCTGCTAAGTCCAGCACAAATGTGGTCTATTTGGGGTTCCCAGCTGTTTCTTGAGTCCAAATACGTCCCCAAAAATTTCACTGATGCAGCACTGTCATTGATGTTAGCTCTTGGAGTACTATTATAAAAATGAACCGTCATTGTTTTTCCTCATTCAAAATCAGTCCGTTAGATGAGCACCACTGATTCATACTTTGACTTACTAAGGAAATTTTTTCATAAAGTTCATCTCCATTTCTGGCCGATATTCCAACAGTTGTAATCGTCGGCGAACTTGATGGTTGTTCCTGGCAGTTTTAGGTCATTCACGAATAGTATAAATTTTAATGGTGCAAGTATCGAGCCCTGAGGTGCGCCTAGGTTGACCTCATATTGGTCTGATTGGAAATTATTGAGCTGTACCAGGATTTTTCTTTCTTTAAGAAAAGACATTACAAGAGAGAGTGCGTTTCCCCTTATTCCCAAACTATAAAGCTTCTCCTGAACAAAACTAGGATTAAGAGTGTCGAAGGCTTGTGACAAGTCAAAAAACAGGCAGGCAACGGCTTTGCCGTGCTCCAGCTCTTGGTGAATGAACTGAACCAACTCAATACCCGCTGTCTCGGTTGATCTGTCAGGTGTGAAACCATGTTGACTGTTGCAAAGGAGTTTGTATTTATTAAGGAAATTCACCAGTCTATTATATAGAAACCTTTCAAAAACTTTCAAAAAGATACATTAGATTGTTATGGGTCTATAGTTCTCGATGTTTTTTTGGTCACCTTTCTTAAATACTGGAACCACTTTTCCTATCTTTAGAGCTACCGGAAAAATCTCTGTTTCAATTGCTGAGTTAGTCAATATAGTTAAGGGTTTGACTATTTCATAAGTTACAGCCTTGAGCACCTTTGCTGGAATAAAAAGTGTTTTGTGTGTGCACGTATTTTAGTTCAGAGTGTCACTTTCCCGCACTAGTCCGGGAAAGAATAACTATATTTAGATCTAATACTGTATCGGATTTACCCTGAAGTTTTTTTTAAATATGCAATTTTTCTTTAAAAATTATTTCAAAGCTTTTGTATAATTTTTATAAATATTAAGAAAAATAATAGTTAAACCAGGTTTTGTTCTGTATTATTTTTATGGCAGCAAAAGTAATGTTCTAAGCCATCAAGGTTTATCAAAATATTTCTAAGACTCAAAAAGTTTTTAACAAGTCAAATGATGGATTATTCCGACGAAGAGCTTCATGAAGATATTGTGAAGGCTGCCAATGAGGTGAATATGAACCTATTACCAAGTAAATCAAAGAAAGATGTTCATTCCATGTATTTAAGCCTAAAGATTTAAATGTCGCGGATTTTTTCAGTTTCAGATACGCCAATTAGCTCATTTCCTGGAAGGAGTGAGATTGTCCATTTTTTCGAGGCAGGTGTCTAATGAATATTTTTAGCTAAAAATGTATATGTATCCCTTTGAAACACTTATAAATAAATAATAAAAACTCCAAAGTTCTATCTCTTCATTGGTCCTCACAAAAAATTCCCAAGAAATTTAAAAAAAATCAGACTGTCAATCTAGAGAACCCCTTAAGTATTTTTTCAGTGACACTGTACCAAATTTAACATTTATTTGCAATTTGACTTTGATTTTAGATTCGCTTGGTGGTAACAGTCTGACTTTGATGATTGCTTGTGTGAGTCCGGCGGATTATAATTTAGAGGAAACACTATCGACATTACGATACGCGGATCGAGCAAGAAAAATCAAGAACAAACCTGTGGTCAACCAGGACCCGAAAACTGCCGAGATAAACGAACTGAAGAGGCAGATCAAGCAGTTGCAGCTGCAGATCGTTGGTCAAGGTAAAAATATGTTTTTTCGCTTCGGTGAACTTTAACGTCATTTTTATACAGCAATATTTTGATATAATTTTTTTTTGCACCATGATAAAATACCTAGGGTCTGAAAAAATTAATTTTTCACTCACATTATCACAAATTATCACAGTTATTGTGTACCATTTGGAACATTTTGTGCTGTAGTGTACTTTGACCAATAAATAAAATAAAATAATTTCTTTATTTTCCATTTAAAATATTATACTAAAGTTATGTCGTCGATGACATCATATCTACTACATGAGTCACCCTGTATATTTATATTTCATTTCAAAAAATACGCAATTTAAAATTATTATTTACGTTTTCAAGTATTTAAATTTTTTTTTTGTTTAAGCAAATAATAAATTTGTTCCAATCATTTTGTACAGTCACGGCCGTTAAATCTTGGGCAAAAAATTTGTCACATTTTGACTTTTCCGCCAATCGCTCTTTTTTTACCTTGTTTTACTTTTAATTACTATACAAAAAGCAAAAGGTAAAAGAAAATATTTATATTTTATAAAAACTAACAAACTAATAAATTAATTAAAAATTTAATAAACTTAAACAAACTTAAATATCTTCCAAACAAATTTAATATTTTATTGCGGCCCCGTTTTTTTCTAAGACAGAGTTTAGCTTTCCAGTCATCGAATGGACCAAAGCCTGGGCGTAGGACAGATTTCCTCGTAACTCATTCCATGCCTCTTAAATTTTATCCTTACGTTCGTTTAAATTTTGCGACCTAAACTCACTTTCCTTATTTATTTTCTTTAACTAATAAGCCCCAAACATTTTCCGGACTACGTGCGGGCCACGGTAAAACCTGATACGCTGCTTTTCCATTCATTCATCGACTTGCCGGGCTGTATAAACGGGACAGTTATCTTGCTAAAAGATAAAGTTTCTGCCCGGAAATTGATCCAGTACAGAAGGAAGCATGATATTCTGTAGTAGATCTATATATACCTCTGAATTGAACCTTCCTTCGATAAAATAACATACACCAGGTCCTTGTCCACTCAGCCACGCCCAAACATTTACCGAAAATCGCCCACTACTTCTGTCCTTTTGGGTATATTTTTCATTAAATCGTGTTCTTAGTGATGAGCAAAACAAGACCAAGACCGGGCTAGTCTTGGTCTTGGTCTTGCAAGCCTGGTCTTGGTCTTGGTCTTGCAAGCCAAAAGAAGGTCTTGGTCTTGGTCTTGCTGCAAGAGTCTTGCTGGTCTTGCAGTAATAATTTAATAATTTAAACTAAGCAATCTTGAATAAAATATATCTTTTTAATACTTAAATATAAATAAAGATGAAGACTTTATTTTTGCTTTAAAATTTTAAAATATACCAATTTTAATCTTAAACGTACATTTAAATTATTTGATTAAAAAGCATATTTTTAATGAAGCCGTTTATTTATTTATAGCGCCAGGGCCGGATTTAATTTTTTTCCGCCCATAGGCTAATAAATTTTTGCCGCCCTAATATGTCAATATTTTTTGAATGTAAACTACACTAGCAATTCTTAAAAAAAAATTATTAAACAAATTTACCACAGGTAAAACATACAGAAAATTAATTAACAATTCTTTAAAACAAACAAATTTCAGAATTTTTTTATCTATTCGCTAAATATTAAAAAAATATATTAATTTACCATTACATTTTTTTAAAAATTAATCGTAAATTTGCCGCCCATAATATTTGCCGCCCTAGGTTTCAGCCTACTCAGCCTTTGCGTAAATCCACCCCTTTATACCGCTCTATTTTTGGTTAAATTAAGACACAACCTTCTTTTATACATTTGGTGGCATATAGAAACATTTTAGGGATAAGAATTATATAAATTTTCTTTGAAGAAGCAGATAAAATTAAAGCAAATACAAAACTGTTTACTGAGCAGAAAAAAAGACTTTTAATTTCAACCAGATGTGAAATATATGTGAAAATAATTCTGATATGTAATCATTGGTTTCTGATTTAAAAAAAGTTATTTAAAAAACTTTTTAGTTTATATGAACTTTTTACCTTTAAATTGGTTAAGAATTTGTCGTACAAAGTTTGTAAAAATACTTTATAAGCAATCTACAGATACAAGGGGGCCCAATAGTGTGAGAAAGCTCAATATCTCCTAAATCGTCCATTATAGTAAAAAACTAAACATACAAAAATTATAGACAAAAAGGGCATAAAATGTAAAATTATTTTCTATTCCAGAATTTTTCTATTAATCCACTGGCACTCAAGAAAACTCCCTTATTTTTAGCGTTTCCTCTAAAACAAAAAATGTATGGTGAAATATCAATTTAGAAAAAATCGCCATCCTGTATATTAAGCTGGAAATTGTTGTTATATAGGAACAATGTCGACGTAGATGGTTTTTAATTATTATTTTCGGTTTTGACTTTTCCGTCCAAACCGGAAGTGATTTTTACAATCCATTTATATAAAAAGTATTCCTTTATCACATGGCAAATATATTTTTTATTAATCCATTACTTTCACATTATCTTAATTTTAAGAAGCAATCTAATGGTGCTGCCTCTTACAGTGTGAAACAAAAATAATGTATTTCTGGATTTTGGAGATTTTTGATCCACCCTGTAAGTGGCATCACTTGTTAGCTAATTTAAAAAAAATATTAAAATTATGAAGGTAATATTTAGCTTCCATAACTTTTGTACCCCTAGTTTTTCTCTGTCGTAAACGATTTCGGAGATGTCAAGCTTTGTCGGACCATTGAGTCACCATCTGATTATTGAAACATGTTATTAAATTTATTCGTTATCGTTGTTAAAGAAATATAGAACTAAAAGAACAAAGTGATCGATTTAATTATTATTTTATTCAAGAAACTGTAACTTATTAAATAATCGCCTCCTTTGACAGTTCTTGACACAGTTTTTGTCATGTCTGTATGAAATGCCTCTGTATATTAAATATAACAATAAAATATTACAATATCAAAAAAAGTTGCAGAAGTGCAAGAGTCTTGCAGTCACGGTCTTGAGTCTTTCGGTCTTGGTCTTGGTCTTGGTCTTGCAAGCGAAAAGGCAGTCTTGGTCTTGGCCTTGGTCTTGGTCTTGCTGCAAGACCAAGACCAAGACCGGTCTCGCTCATCACTACGTGTTCTTTGAGGCCTGTATATCTTAAGTATCCCATTGTAGCACGACTGAAACACTTTTTCATCGGTGAATATTATATTTTCCCAAAAAATCGGAGGTTCCAAGTAAAATTGTAGAGCAAATCCAATGCGTTATTCTTTATTTGCATTTGTTAAAAACGGTTTTAAGGCAATTCGGATATTTGCCTTATTCTTCGCCGTGCAGTTCTAACCGATGCTGGAAAATAGCTTTCCGTTTTTGCTGTAACTACAGATTTAAATGGTTGGTTTCTGAAAACATTAACTAAATTATTGTCTTGTTCTTGATTCGATAGTTTAGGGCGACCACTTCCAGCTCTTCTCTCAAAGTAGTGTGTTTCCTACCATTTTTTTTAACAAAATGAATAGTACTCTTTGGGATGTTAAGCTCTTCCGCCACATCCCTTTCTGACAAACCTCTCTGCTCAATATAATGAATAATTAATACTTTTTGATCCAAAGTTAAGTTTGGCATTTTAAAAAATATTTTTAGACACTGACAATGGACATCTGTTTCTTCATTAGATTTTTGAACAGGTATTTATATTCAGTAGAAGGTGCGCAAGTCTATTTTTAGAAAGGGAAAAAGAATTGCCCAAGATTTAATGGCTGTTACTGTACACACAATATATTTATTATGATAATAATTTTACTATTTTTTTAGCCCAGATGGTACCTGTAAATCCGGGACATTAATTTTTTGAAACCCACTCTTAATAATTACAATGTTTGATATTTTTCATTTTAATAATTAATTTTTAATTACTATAGCGATTCGTATAAAATTCAATTTATCTCACATACTAAATGCTAAATGTTGCCACCATGAGCGCTAGTGCATAATCAGCAAGGTCTCTATACTGTGTAAATATTGTCTAATTTCACAGGTGGACCAATTATATCGGTCGCCGAGATCGACAAGGTGAAAATGGAAAACAGCGAATTGGCCCTGAAAATCAAAGATCTTCGGGTTCAGCTCTCGGCGGCGCTTTTGGACAAAACCGGATTGCACGAAAAATTGTTGATTCTGCAAAACGCCAACGAAGCACTTGAGCAAGAAGCTTTAGAATTGAGAGAACAATACAACGTGACGTACACGAGAATCAGTACCGGAGTGGAAAACAACGATGTCGAGTGTATTAAAGAGAATCTGGGACGTTTGCAGGAAATTCAGGAACACTTTAATGTACTGCAAAATGATCAGATCAAAACGGAGAACGAAATAAGGTATGTTGCGGGGTTAACGGATTTCTATCAAATGATTTAAATCACTTGATTTTAATAATTAAAACTGGCTGACCCGAGAAACGTTGTTTTGCCATATAAATTATTTCTAGTGAATATTTTAGTAGGTAGCCAAAGAAAAAAACAGTGTTTATTATTCTAAAGCTTATATTCTATCTACCTATCTACCTCTCTACCCATCTACTCATCTACCAATTTACCTATCTACCCTACTACCCATCTACACAATTGTAACAAAATACATAGTATAATTATAAAAATCATAGATATCGTGAACATACGGACAGGTCCACTGTAGTAGAAACATAGGAAACACTTATGCGAATTAACTTACATTCGCCTGACTTGAGCTAGCAAAACAAAACTCGCAAAAACGATGCGATAAATGTGAAGATTTAATTTTCAATTTAAATATTATTTGCTTTCTTGCAGCCGCAGCCATGCAAATACGTGGTAAGTTCTCTTGGAAACTCGTTTCTTCACTAAAAATAAATAATAATGGACGTTTTGAACTTGTGAAAAGTTCAAATTGTAAAATGGTATTTCCAAGGAAAATTATATCGACAAATTCATAAAATTTGGTAATATCTGGTTTCAGCAAGATAGTTGTCCCGCTCACAATGGACGTATTGTTCAAGGATTTTATTGTGGACGTGGAACCATTTTGTGGCCCGCGAGATCACCAGACCTTGCTCCTAATGATTTCTTTTTGTGGGGTTATTTAAAAAAATAAGGTTTATGGTCATGATAGGGCTAATAATTTAGAAGAACTTCGAATAAAAATCAAAGAAGCTTTTCAAACTATCAGCCCTAATATGCCAACAAACATTAGACGGGGTTTTTACGATCGTTTGGGATATTGCCTTGCGCAAGAAGGAGGTTTGTTTGAATATTTATTATAATTTCATTTTAGAGTATTTTTATGTTTATAATTATTTTTTGCCTTAAACCATACAACACACCCGTCCGACAGCATATTACAAACTGAGATTCGGTTTGGTTAATCTGTTAATCATGCATGCCGATGTTTATCGATCGAAGCGGACAGTAGTAAATTCATCAGTTCCGTGCCTATGTTTCTACTACACTGGACCTGTCTGTATACAAATATTACGTGGAATAGAATGTATAATCTAGAATTAAGAGATTTGTATCAATGAATTAACTTATACCGCCATCTATTATTTCATAGAACTAAACAATAAGAGAGAAAGACAGGAGACTGACTACATTCTTATCTCTTAATATCCCTATTTAAAAATAGGGATTGATGGTAGAAGGGTGAAAATTTAGGGTTGTATGTATTTATTAATCCTGAATCATAAAAAAAATAAAATACAAAAATTTTGTCCAAAAAAAAAATTTGGGGTGGACCACCTTATCACTTAGGGGTATGAAAAATAGCTTACGTCCTATTCTCAGACCTACTGAATATACACACAAAATTTCATAAGAATCCGTCAAGCCGTTTCGGAGGAGTTTTGTTACAAAAACTGTGACACAAGAATTTTATATATCAGAATTGTGGATAAGTAATTTTTACAAATTTTAAAAATTAACCTGTAAAAATGAAATTACGTTAAATGTGAATAACGACTAGAATGTCAACATAGTTTTGTTTCTGGGATATCAGTTTTTGTTTCATAGCCTACTGTGGTTTAAAGTAATAAAGTTTAAATGAACAAAGAAAATCAATCATCCATGATGTGTAATATTTTGGAAAAGAGAATTTAATGTGCCATCTTTTTAGATTAAAATATACAGGGTGTTCCATAACACTTTTATGAAGGTAGGTAGGTAGGTTTAAAGTGAGTGGGTATAACACCCTTCCACCGCGCCCGATCGGTACGTCTATTGTGGCTCATAACTTAAAAATTTTAAACACAAATTTACGGCTAAAAACTAGTTACTAAAAGCTAATCGGTATTCAAAGAAAAGCCTAAACTATATTTTTGCAACAAATAATACAAATTTTTCTTATATTAGGAATCACGAAGAAACATTCACTATTCTGGTCCATGCAGCGAAAAATTCCAGGGAATCCACCAAAGAATTCCAGGAGAAGGAGGAATATCACGCTACAAGGCAAATGGTCTTGAATTCCGAACTGGAGGAAATTTCAAAAAAATTGGTATTAAAAGAACACCTTGCGAAACAGTTGGCGACAAATACCAAGTAAGTTCGTAACTAAATGTGTTAAATATTCTGGGTTTAGGGGTGCCAAAGTTTTGCCTTCGATTTCACGAGGTTTTAAAAATTGTTTTTTTTAGATACATGATAGATGAACAGGCTTTGTTAGAAACCGAGAGAAAAATCGAGCAACTGGAAAGAGAAAAGGACGAATTATTGCAGCAATTAAAGAATGTAAAGACTCAGGAGAATTCCAACAAAATTGCCGAACAAAGGAGAAAGAGAATGCAGGAGTTGGAGGAACAACTGAAAGAATTAAAAAAGAAGGTAAAAAATGTGTTTTCTACATGTAGATGTCATTATTTTACTTGTAAGGTTGATTTCGTTGTTGCCAGAGCACGTTTAAAATACAATTTTGCTTGTTTTTCACCCTTTTTATGACTTTGTTGTCTGTGTAACGCATCATTGGTAACAATTATCTAATAGGGCAAAAAAAAGTTGATGATGGTTTAACGAAAACGAAACGTTTTCTTTTACAAACTGACTGCACCGTTAGATTTTATCAAATAGTTGCTTAAAAAGATGTGTTCAAAAGTTCTGAAAAAAATCAGAAATAAGAAGTTACACCATATTTTTAAAAATTCTGAAAACACATCATAGTGTTATTTATTTTTTGTAAATTTAGGTCAACGAACAATCGAGACTGATCAAATTAAAAGAAAAAGATGAACAAAAAATTAAACAGCTGAACCAGGAAATACAGTCGATGAAATCGACTAAAGTTAAGCTGGTGAAGCAAATGAGAGAAGAAACAGATCGATTTAGGAGTTGGAAGCAACAGTCTGAACGGTATGTAAATTTATCTATTTATTACGAATTTTTATAAATACTTGTAGTTTTAATTATGCTAATTCAGACGAAATTACTAATTTTTCCATTTCTCCTGGTTTGCTTTGACTCCCCACTGCTCTGCTCCAAAAGCGAAATCGCGCGTTCAGCGCAATGTTTGGAGCCGTTTTTCACACTTCGCCAAATTTATAGGGAAATCAAAGATATTAAAGTTGTAGAATAAAATTTGAAGTATAATAATCCGTTTACTAACTTCACATTGGACAATTACAGTTAATAGGATGACTCGTCCAAAATATCGCTGCAAAATATTTTACCTGCGATTTTGAAAAAACTACACGTTAAACAGCGTCCGCATTCAGTCTGTTTAAACAGTCTTTTTCGAGATTTTAAAAACGTGTGTTTATAGAAATGTAGGAAGTAATAATTTATTTAAATAATTTACGTTAGTTTTTCCTTCTTCCGACGACTGTCATGAAAGGTTCTGAGGTCGCTGGAGTCATTCAGTTTAAACTTTTCTTGCATCCTGTATTAAAAAAATTCTTCCTGCTAATTCCAGACTTTACCATTTTTTCCACGTTACTATAAAACGCGATAGGAAACTCCACAAGGGCCAGTGTTAAATCGACTTTCTAACCGTTCAGAAAGAATCGTTTTTTGGGAAATTAGTTTTTTAATTTTAAAAGATTCAAAGTTATGAATTTTTAAGGAAAAATAATCAAGTTTAGCGGCTTTACAGTTTTCCATAAAAATGCACGTTTGTTTTTCGATTCTTTACCGACAGTATCGTGATTAAATTACAATTAAATTATTTTTTTTTATTCTAAAAGAAGAGAAAAGACTATCTAGATTTTTTATGTAGAAAATAGAAAAAAGCTAACTTTTTCTACAGATTTTATTTTTTGTGTGCACCACTTTAAAAAATTTAAAAAATGATAAAAATCATTAAATATATCAAAGAAATATTATACAAAAAAAAAATAAAATGAAAAATATTTATAAATAGGCGATTTTTAATATTAATGCAATATTTTAAAAATTATTACTTCTTAAAAAAATTTGTTTATTTTAAGAATTGTATAGTTAATTTCTTTTTTTAATTTTATTTGGTATAATTTATAAAATAAACAAAACCTAAGGGGGGGAATACCTTTAGGCAGGGTAAAATCAATTAATTTAAATGATTTTTTTTAAGGTGATAAAATAATTGAATCTTTATTAATTTTAACTTCTTTTTGTTACTTTGTTAAAGTGTAAAAAAAAAAACGTGTTTTTTTTGAAAAATTTTGGAAGGCCCTGCAAAATATTTCTTTAAGCTTAAAAACTTTTTTAAAAAGCTGTCAAAATTTTTCTATTTTTTTGAATTTTTTTTTTTTTTAAATTACGATATTTTAAAAGGGAAAAAAGAATAAACCTAAAAAATTTTTTTAAAAATTAAAAATTAAAATTTATATCGGCTTTTTTTAATCAAAGGCCCCAAATTTTTAACCTTTTTTTTTAACAGTTTTAAAAAAAAAAACCCTTTTTTTAAAAAAAAAAATTTTAAAGGGTTTTATTTTTTTTAAAACCTTTTTTTTTTGGAAAAAAAACCCCGATATTTTTTAAGAAAAACCCCCTAAAGTTTTCCCCCAAATTTTTAATTCACCAAAAGGTTTTAAAATTGCCCAAAAAGGCTTCCCAAACTACCTGTTAGGACTAGGAAATTTGGGTTTTTTTGAAAACCCCCTCCAAAAATTTTTTAAAAAACTTTTTTTTTTTTTACAGAATTTTTTAAAAAATTAAAATTTAAAATTTTTTAAAAAAAAAGATTTTTGGGGAATTCAAAGGGTATTTTAATTAATATTAAAATAATTATTAAAGATTCTCTTTCTCTTTTTAAAAAAGTTGGCTCGTGTGAAACAACAAGATCGTAAGAAAGAAACCGAAATAGCCAAGATGAAGGTGACTCACGAGAAACAGAAGAACGTGCTCAAACGAAAGTTCGAAGAAGCAGCCGCGCTTAACAAAAGGTTAAAGGCACTCTTAAAAAAAACCCCGGAAAAAGGGGGGGGGGGGGAAAAAAATTTTTTTTAAAAAAAAAAATTTTTTGGAAAAAAAAATTTTTTTTTTTTTGGGTTTAAAAAAAAATTTTTCAAAAAAAAAGGGAAAAAAATTTTTTAAAAAAATTTTTTTTTTTGGGGGGTTTTTTTTTTTTGGGGAAATTTTTTTAAAAAAAAAAAAAATTTTTTAAAAATTTTTTTTTTTTAAAAAAAAAAATTTAAAAAAAAAAAAAAAAAAAGGGAAAAAAAAAAATTTTTTTTAAAATTTTTTTTTTTAAAAAAAAATTTTTTTCCAAAATTTTTTTTAAAAAAAAAAATTTTTTTAAAAAAAAAAATTTTTTTTTGTTTTTTTTTTTTTTTTAAAAAAAATTTTTTTTTTTTGGGGGGGAAAATTTTTTTTTTAAAAAATTTTTTAATTTTTTAAAAAAAAAACCCCCGGGGAAAAAAATTTTTTTTTTTTTTAAAAAAAAAAAAGGGAAAAAAAAAAAAAAATTTTAAAAAATTTTTTTTTTTTTAAAAATTTTTTTTTTAAAAAAAAATTTTTTTTTCCAAAAAAAAATTTTTTTTTTCCCCCCCCCCGGGGGGGGGAAAAAATTTTTTTAAATTTTTTTAAATTGGGGGGGGCCCCAATTTCCCCGTTTTTAAAAAAAGGGGGGGGGGCCCCCCCCCCTTTTTTTTTAAAAAACCCAAAAAAAAAGGGGTTTTTTTTTCCCTTTTTCCCCCCCTTTTTTTTAAAGGCCCGGGGGTAATTTTAAATTTAAAAAAAATTGGGAAAAAAAAAAATTTTTTTAAAAAAAAAAAAATTTTTTGAAAAAAACCCCCCCGGGGGGGTTTTTCCCCCCCCCCTTTTTTAAAAAGGAAAACCAAAGGGAAAAAAATTCCAAAAAAAAAAAAAAAAAAAAAATTTAAAAGGAAATTTTTTTAAAAAATTTTTTTAAAAAATTTTTTTTTTTAAATTTTTTAAAAATTTTTTTTTAAAATTTTTAAAAAATTTTTTTTTTAAAAAATTTTTGGGGGGGGAAAAAAAATTTTTAAATTTTTTTTAAAATTTTTTTAAATTTTTTTTTTAAAAAAAATTTTTTTTTAAAAAAAGGGGGTTTTTTTTTAAAAAAAAACTAAAAAATTTTTTTAAAATTTTTAAAAAAATTTTTTAAAAAAACCCTTTTAATTTTTTTAAAATTTTTTTTTTTTGGAAAAAAAAAAAGGGGGGGGCCCCCAAAAAAAAAAAAATTTTTCCCAAAATTTTTTGGGAAAAGGGGGAAAAACCAAAAAAAAATTTTTAAAGGGGGAAAAAATTTTGGGTTTTTTTTTAAAAAAAAAAAAAAATAAACCCCCCCCGGGAAAAAAAAAAGGGGGGGGTTTTTTTTTTAAAAAAAATTAAAATTTTTTGGTTAAGGGGAAAAATTTTTCCCCGGGGGAAATTTTTATGCAAATCGATACAGGACGAAAAAATTGCCAGGTTTTGCTATTTTTTGAGCTTTATTTCCTGGACTATCAGTATTTTTTACTAACGCACGCTGACTCTTGGTAGGTCCAATCGTTTTGACTATAATAGAATCATGTGGTACTAACTTCTTTTGTAGCTAAAAGAAGAGTTAGAGGTTTATGTGAATCTAGTAGAAGCCGAAGCTACACTGACCGGGCTATTGGAAGATCGAGCCACTCTCCAGCACCAATTGGACGAACTGAAGAACAACCCGGAAATGGCCGACAGCCCGGAAATTAAGAGTATCGAAGATGACATCGAGTTGAGATCACTTCAGATACAAGATTTGCAGCAGAAGATTTTAGATTCTGATGAGGGTAAGACAATTAAATATGTTTTTCTTTTTTTTATGTTCTACACCAACCTTTTGTTAAGTACCACATTTTAAAAAGTTTAAATAATTATGGTCAAATTAAATTTTTAAATTTTTGGATTTTTATTTTTCCTTAAACAAAAAGGATATGGGGTGTGGTTACATAGCTACTCCACTGCATGTTTTTGAATCCATACCCTCCTAAGTAATAATTGTTATTTTGCAGAAAACAAAGCCAAAACGAGATTTGACACGATACAATCGATGATCGAAGCAAAATTCGCTCTCAAAACGCTATTCGACCAAGCGGCGGAATTCCATAAAGAAAAAGTCCTTTTGAAGAGGGAGATGTCGGATATGCAGGACTCCAACAAAGAACTTTCGGAAAAGCTCGAAAAAGTAAACAGAAAAATAGAAGCTCTGAAGGAAAGCTTCGTGGAACAGCTAGCCAATCAGGAAAAAGCTAATCAGGAAAAGGTCGGCATTTTATTGATGCAAATGAGAGGAATCAAAAATGAAGGTAAGTGCGGAATGGGTTCTTAGGTTATTCATCATGCGCAATTAATTACTGAAAAACTTGGCACCTGTGTAGACATATGTAAATCTGAGATAGGTGGGACCATCTACCACGCGGTCCACCCAGATTTTTTGACCTGGGCCCTAAAGAATTTTTTTTAGAGGTTTTTATTTTTTTTTCCAAAATTTTTAATTTTCAAATTTTAAACTGAAACAACTTTTTGAAAAATTATGAAACTGACAATATTTTTATTTTATTTTAATCTAGACTAATACTAGAATCATACGAATTGAATAATTGGGGCCTATGACAGCTACAAAGAAAAATACGGGTCCGGAAAATGATCGAGTATTTCTAATTAGTCAAAAACATCTTTAATTCATGCCCTTTCGAAAGATATGCAATAACCTCAATTTGCTGCAAGAGTTGTTTGTCAACTTTCCATTTTTTTTTAATCCAATGCAAAGTTGGCACTTATTTTTTACTTTTTTTTGTGGTTTGAAGGCCCATATTTTTCTTTGTAGCTATCATGGGCCACAATTATTAAATTTGTGTGATTCTAGTGCTAGTCTAGATTAAAATAAAATAAAAATATTGTCAGTTTCATGATTTTTCAAAAAGTTATTTCAGTTTGAATTATGAAAAAAAATTAAAATTCGAAAAAAAAATTGTTAATGCCCAGGTCAAAATATCTGGGTGGACGGCCCCATCTATCTCAAATTTATGTATGTCTACTCATGTGCCGAACGCTCTGTATATATATATATATATATATATATATATATATATATATATATATATATATATATATATATATATATATATATATATATATATAATTTACATACAAAATTTTAGGGTACTTATAGTACATATTTTTAAATATACAGGTTGCGCCCAAAACTGGGACAGCAAAAAAATTATATTTTAAAATAAACGCTGCCTAGGAATACAATATATTTTTTATAATTTATTTCACTATTTTAAAATTTTTATTTAAGGTATTATAGAGTTCATTTCAATTATTTTAAAACCAATTTATAACGTTATGGAATGTGGCCATTCATAGGTAATAAAATTAATACAGACTTACCAAAAAAAGGATTTGCATTTTTTTATCCCAGTCTAATATATGAGAACCACAGGGAAAAAAGAAAAGGAATGTTACAAAATATCATTTACGAGAAATATCGATTTAAAGTTTGGAACTTCTAAAATTGCGTAACTTGAAAATAATATATTATATATAATAATATATATATATTATATATAATATATATATATATAATATATATTATATATATATATATATATATTATATATATATATATATATACTTTTAGGTTTAATTTGAAACATCCTGTTTAATATAATTATTGTTTCAGATGTTAATCCAGAATCGGAACTCTTGAGTCGATGTCAGATCCAAGAGGAGAGGCTTGTTCATCAAGAGAAGGTCATAGAAGAACAAGAAAATGTCATCGCCATATTAAAGAAGAAACTTGAAGATATTGAGGTTTGTAAACAGAATATTTGCAAGGTGTTTTTATTTATAAGTCAGATATTATTACAAGTTAGGGTGGGGCACATTTTCCTGAATTTGAATTTATTGATGAGATATATAGGGTGTTTTCTAATTGAATGTCAATATTTAGGGGAGCGATTTTTGGGTCCAATTTAAAAAGAAAACTTTATGTGAACATTTGTCTTTAACGTCTTAACTTTTGAGATACAGGGTGGTAAAATTACAAAAATTAATCAATTTTAATTAATGTCTGTAATACCACTTTGGATATTTTAATTAAATTTGGCATACATGTATTATGTATCAAGAGGCATTTTTTAGTGTATCACATTTTTTTTATTTTCACCAGTGGCGTTCGTACGGAATTTGACCTGCCCATTTTGGCAGACATTGATGGTACACTACTAACTTCTCTTAAAATAAATTTAAAAAATAAATAAATAAAAACAATATCGATAAACAGTATCACCATCCAGAGAATATCTAGATTTCATTTTTCTAGGTGAAAACCGTACGTCGGACTAAAAAAAATAATGATTAAAATAAAATAAAAATAATAAAAGTTTGACGCACGATTTTTACCTACAAAAACTAAATCTAGATATTTCTCTGCATGGTGATATTGTTTACCGAGAAAACACCCTGTATATTAAATACATTGATTATTTTGAACTTTTGTATACTAATAGTATTTTTTTTTTGTTAGAAATCGGCTTTGTCTGCTGTCACTCCGCAACCCCAGAAAGTGAAGAATCCTAAAGTACCAAAGGTTGAGGTATCTGAAGCAACCGTTGTTAAAAAAGAACCTTTGGAAGATATTGGCAATGTAAGTATTAGTTCGAACTTAGAAGTGAGGGAAAATAAAAAAATCATACTCAAAAATATATTTTTTAATTGCTTCTACTGCTGATTTTATAAAACATTTTTTTATAATTTTCGATATTGTCAAAAGTAAAGGTACTATACCTTGGAGAAAAAAAAATTGATAAACCTTTTATATGACTGTTAAATTTTGACATCGGATGGTTGCATTTAAGGTATTGGACCATGCAGAACTTTTTATAAGGAATACATTTTTTCGTAAATCTAATAATAATAAATTTTCCTATATGCGCCAACTTACGTAGACAAACTGTATTAATGGCAGACCCGGTCAATTGCTTTTATAATTTCATGTTTTTTGGTACCTCAAAATTGTCTGCTATTATGTTAGACGACGATCATGGTCTGCCATTGTTATTTTTTGATAATAATAGTAATATATTTTTAAATTTCCAAGTGGCAGACGTGATCAAATACATTTAAAATCAGTCATATTTCGATACCTGTCTCATCTGATTACCAGAAGCGACAGCTACGCTGGGCTTAGTAAGTCTCCATTCCAAGTATGGTAGGTATAGAGGACTCACTGTGTAAAAATCCATGACTGGTCAAATACATATGGCTGGCTCTTAGGCTATACCTATCAATGTAAAATTTAAATAGTGATTGAGTTGTTTCCAAGGAAGTTTAAAGGTGTATGGAAGCCCAATACTGTAGAACAAAATTGTCCAGGCGTGCAGGGCAGCGGGAATCGGGGGATTGACCCCGCGGAGTTTGCGTAGGTCAGATCCGGACTTCCATAATTCTTTGTTACTATCTATAAAGTTGACATCATCAAATGTCAAATTCAAGCATTCACTGTTTTTGTTTTTTTTTTTGCACAAAATTGTTGGTTATTAAACGATACTACCATAGAATATTTAAAATTATTGTGTAATATTGGATTTTATATCATCTGATATAATATGGAAAGAATAGATGGCGCCACTTTATAGCCTTCTATTTAAATGGTCGATATTTTTGGGAGTTTTGTATTTTTACCAAAAATCTTAGTAAATAAATAAAAACACGATTTTTTAAAAATAAATTTCAAACATTGTATGATAGTTTCATGTACTTATCACCAATTTTGTAATAAAAGAAGGGCAAGATTGTGTAAATGAGTTTAATCCTATCCTAAGATTGTGGTTGTACATTAAAAAGTGAAAATTTTTATAACTGCTTTTTAGGCATATACTTTTCACTAATAACAAACATTCATGAGACAGAATAACAGTGGTTAATGTTAATAATGTTTAATAACCTTTGGTACCTAGGTATCCATTGTAACAGTAACCGTTAAATATTATGTGTCTACAGTATGTCGAGCTTAAAGAGTTGATAATGTAAGTTTAAGAAACCAAAAATCTAATTTCTTTTTAAACAAATACAGAAAAAGCAAAAAGAAACTTTAACATAAAATTGTACTTTCTTTTATTCAATTAGAGAGACCTGTATAAATTAAAATTTGCCTGGTCTGCCCAGTAATTTATAATTGTGATCCTTTAAAAGAATGTACTAAATTATTAAATGAAATAAAAGTACCTAAATGTAAACCTTATTTCTTTTTAATAATCCACAGAAATACACAAACATTGTGGAAATCATCTAAAAGATAGTTAAGATTGCCTTACTTTTCTCACTGCTATTTTCTATGAAATTTTCATTTTCTATAATTCATAATTGATATATTATTATTTATTCGGTTACCTAACGTTACGTCTCATAAGAAGCACTTAATTTAAATATAAGAAATACTTACCTAAAGTAAAAAATGTCGGGTATATTACCCTTAGATTTGCAAGACAAAACCATACAACCTCTAGTCATTTTGTTACGATATTATAAGTAACAAACAATAAACACAAAATTATAGTCACAATTTAATAAACACTAATCACTAAAATAAGAAGGTTTTTATCAAACCAAAAAACTTCTGCAACCACAAAATATATTCACACAAAGCAAAACAATCGAAACTAATACGGCTCTCATAAAAGTATAATGTGTTGCCTAACTACACACTGATTTATCAGTGTGTAAGTAGGCAACACATAAAATTATTTCGTGGAATTTCATTATTGCGCAGAATCGGCGGGGCCAACTTTGACAGTTATTTTCATACTGGGCTGGACATTTTTTGATCGAATGGGCCATAGCATTGGGCTTCCATACACCTTTAAACTTCCTTGGTTGTTTCATTAATATTTTGCGTTTATGTATTTTGAGGATAATTTTATTGTTATTTTAATGTGTAGTAATAAATTAGGAGCCTTTTTTAAATTGTATTTTACTTAGTATGTTTTTCTATGACAAGTCCGATAAGTTTTTCTTATTTGTAATAGCTTGAGTGATGGATAAACATTACTTTACTTTACTTTAACATTATTTATTTTTGGTATAAATATTGAAGATATTCCGAGAGGTCTTCATGACAGAATTTAAATAGTTTTATTATCATTTCAGATAAGCGACGATCTGCTAGACGTGTCGGTCTTCGACGATGTCGAGAACGATCCCGATTGGAAGAAGACTCCGCTGGGCAAGCGGATCATAGCGGAAAAAAGGAAACTTTTAAAGGGCAGTCAATCGATGAACATAAACGAAACCATAACGGGTGCGAAGAGATCCTCCGAAGGCGGCTGCACCTGCAAGACGCAGTGCAGCAGCGGCAGGTGCGGCTGCAAGAAGCTTCAAAGAAGTTGCGGATCTACGTGCAAATGTAGCGAGAGCATGTGTATAAATCGAGATAACGAAGTTTCCTCCACGGATGGTGTAAGTAGAATTATTGATTTTTTTTTTAATGAAAATTCTAGTAATTTAGCTTGGTATACAGGGTGTCCTAACTCTATTTATACTCTAAATATCTCTGCTCCTGTACATGATACAGGAAAAAACTTAAGTTAAAAAATAACTAATTTTATTAACAGTATTGGTAAATATACAGGGTATCCCAAAAACAGAGTTTTTATTGTTAAGTACGTTTTTTTTTAAATGCCCTGTATATTTTGCCAAATGTTGACTATTCAATTCTACATTAAAAAGGTATATTACTATTTAGTATATTATTGCTGGTTTTTGAGATAACGACGTATAATTGTAGTATTATCTGATTTACTCATGTAATAATTAAAAACGATTAAATAATAAAAACAATTAACATAACATCCTATAGTAAATGTTTAAGTTGGTGAGCGTTTTTTAGTAATATTTTCTGTCAGAATTATATTAAAATAATTCTTTTAGTGAGAGTGACTAACTTAGTTCCTTTATTAGTTACTTAATTATCTCAAAAACTAGCAATAATTGACGCATGATGTATTTGACATTTTTGATGTAGAGTTGAATGTAGAATCAATATTTGGCAAAATGTACATGGCGTTCCATTAAGAAAAAACGTACTGAACAATGAGTAGTCTGTTTTTAAGACACCCTGTATATTTACCAATACTGTTAATAAAATTAATGTTACTAAACACACATTTTTTATCTTAATTTTTTTTTGTATCATGTCAAGGGGCAGAGAAATTTAGTACCTATATAAGGTTTGTTCCAACAAGAAATCCGGTATCGTTTCGAAATCGTTTTTGAACTGTTTTTTGGTGCACTTAGACGCATGCGCGTCCTTAAAATAGTTTGGTGACGGTACGAAAAGTACAAACGTTGGATCGCTTTGCGGATCGTTTTTGGGACTGTCAAATCAAAAGTTTTTGAATTTTTTGTTTTAAAAATATAACCCTACTTTTCTACTTATTATTTTTGTGATCAAAGTTAGCAAATATCACTCATAATATCGTCACTCATCTTTAAAGATAATTAAATTTAATGATGTACTTAGGAGGTGTAAAAATTAATGTTTTTGAATAATTAAACAAGCGAGGAAATATAAAATGCTAAAGCATGTTGCACGCTATTCGCTAAATAAAGTTAGGATCATGCAGAAAAATTAAATTAAGTTAAAGTCACACAAGAAAAGATAAACATTTTGTGATCAAATGGTTTTAATTATACACATAAATTAAAAATTAAGTTAAGTTAAAAAGATAAACAACTTTTAACTTTCTTAACTTATTTTAATTTTTTAACCTTATCATAAAATGAAATAAACGTTTCCTTTTAAAATAATTAAACTCCCACACAATAACATCATAAAATAGGCTTACAGAAACTCGTCTTTCCCATGCGTTTTAAAAATGTAACAAAATTATATATTTTTGGAGAAATATTTATTTAAGAAGTTAACAAATTACCGGACAGCTGCCAGAGAGTGCACCAATAAAATAGAAATCACGAAAACCATATTAACAGTGATTTGCCCTACGTATGCTAAATTTTATTGTTATTTTTAAACTGATTGGCATGTTTTCACACAAATGTCTTAATTTATAATAACTTAATTTTTGTTAACTTAAATTAACTTTACTTTTCTGCATAATCCTACCTTAACAGTAAACATATGAAGATGAAATATGAAACAATAAACAGGAAGCAGCTGTTGAAAATCAAAAATCCAGTGCCAAGATGTTCAATGCGCAAGTCAACCCAAACAGTTTTCAATTTAGGCCATGTATCAGAATTACCGTTCTGAAACCGTAACTAAACGATCCCAAGTATTGTTGGTACACAAACAGGATCGTCCGATAATCGTCACGTCTCTCTTGGAACGCACTTTAATCACTGCGCATGAGCGTGATCGTTCGGTGACGGTTTTTCGACGTGCTGGAACAAACCTGTAGAGTTATAGAACAGATGTTTAATCTTTATTATTTTTATTTTCAGAGAGATTCCACAAATTCACAGGCTTCTGATGCTTCAATGGAAGATTCGGAAGCAACATTTAAGAAACCAAGGTAAATACTAAAAATATTCGTGTTAGTGTCCACACAAAACTATATAATTATTCCAGTTATCTAATCTATTAATTTTTTTAAAAATTACAAAAATACAGGGAGTTCCATGAAGAAATCAAAACACTGCTAATACCACCAATGTATTCGGGAATATTTTCAACGTGATATTAAAGAATTTCATTTAAATCGACGAGGATAGTTTTTACCGATTCTATCGATTTGTTGATAAATTTATTTAGTAATACCAAAGACAATGATAAATTTTTGGTAATAGGTTTGGACACCCGTACGAGTAAGCGAGAGAAAATACGTTCACACGCTGCTAGATAAACGAACACTGTGGCCAAAGCTATAACCATGGGAACAGTAATTAGAAATTATTTCTGTGGAAATTAATTTCTAAAAAAAATGTAATTATAAATTTTTTTTTTTGCATAATAATATTAACTTTAATTATGTAAATTTGTACTTTGGGGTATTAAGATTTGAGTAAAAAATATATTAATAGTTGATGGGATACACGATGTTAAATATGATTTAGAATTTTTTAAATTATATTTTTTATTTTATGACATCCACACATAACAAGAAATGCTAAAATTATACTGCAAAAATTAATATTCATTTACAGGCTGGCGCAAAATTAACATTATGATTTAAATGCTGTATAACTTTTTTATTTCTAAATAAATTTGTAACATTATTTTGTAAAAATGCAGCCTGTAAATGGGAAATAATTTAAGCCTAAATTTAAAAAATAACATTTCGCAAATGTCGCTCATTTTCTGCTGTACAAAGTCGTGCCCTTTCCAACACATGTTCCATTACTTTTTGCAAAATGTGTTATGGATGGTTTGCGAAGCGGTCAAATCTGGAATCTCGATTGTCTCTTGCATTTTGCTGTAACGCAAGAGCATAATCAAGCCCTTGGTGGTAGTCTTTTTTTATCTTTGTGACAGCTCACGAAGGATTTTTTCATATACATATAGCTTGTCTGTCGGCTGTAAAGCTACGAAAAATATTTTAGGAATGCAGACAAAATATAATCAAGTTTGTCAAATTCATTTACTAAGTTTCATCGGTTTAATATAAATTATTACCTGTAGCTGCTGTAACTTCTAATTTTACTAAAACTTGTTTAGGATTTAAAATAATATTTTTTAAAATAAATTTAAGTTTATATATTATTATTTAATTAATATATTAATTATATCTATCTAATTTTGGCATCGGTAAAATGATAATATTATTTAAACTAAGAAATATGGCAACAGGTCAAAGAACTTCTCCCTTCTTCCGAATATTGCTCTTGCATTCTTTTTCAACTGACACTCGGAAGAGCGAAAAGTATAATCATATGATGAATGTTGACACGCCCCGGAACTTGTTATGACCAGTGTCGCAGATTAGAAAACCTCGGCCGAATATTGTTGATTAAATTGACGACTTTAATTTTGGCATTATAGGACGTACTTTTAGGGTTGCCATCCGTGCGGGTTTCCCGGATTTGTCCTAGTTTAGAGGGCATCGGGAGCGTCCGGCCGGAGCTTCATTTGTAGCCCGGGTTTAAAAATTTAATTGAATTTTGTTAGGTTTAATATTCTAATAAGGTTTTGTTTTCATAACAGAGTATATCAGTAATTGGTTATTTTATTTTAAGAAAAAAAAATGATTATAAAACTGATTATTAAAACAATTTGTAACAAACCGTAATAATATTCTGTTTTGTTAGGTACATTCAAAATGATGATAAAAGATGACTAAATTTAATTTTAGGTCTGAGAATAAATAAAAAAGTGATTTATGACATTTTTAACTTTTTTTGTTACACTGACTATGTTTAAAAAAACATGTCCGGCCTCTGGGTTCCTAAAATCCGGGGTTTTCACGCGTTTTGTCCTAGTTGCCAAATTTTAGAGATGGCAACCCTATGTACTATTAAAAGTTTATATAGGGTTAAAACAGGTATGTAAATATAATTACGTACTTAAAACATGAACAGTACCAGATATCTCGCCATCTGCTGACCCAAGGGGGAAGATACTTTCCAACCTACGGTTTTTTACTGATTTGTTAACTAATACTAGGATTTTTATAAATATTCACCTTCCACCACCAGCTTGTCTGATGAGATCTGATATAGATCGAAACTGGTCCAAGATGTCGTTGAGTGAAATCTCTACAAAGTTAGTTTGTAAATTAACTACACTATAATTATGTACTTAGTAAAATTAATAATTTTTGTTCTAATAACACTGACCAACATTCTAAAACTTTTTTTGCCTCCCTGGAATGATTGTGGCTGGATTTTATATATTTTGGCCTGCTGAATCCAGATCTGGCTTCAGATTTTCGATATCAGCCTTCAATAATGAGGAGAGACACATGTTTTGATATTAAGCAAAATTCAATAAAAACTCACTTTAATACTGATTTATTAATTTAAAAATAAAAAGGTATGATACATTTTAGTAACAGTTAATTTATGTTCAGTATAAACATTTTCAAGTGTTATTTTAATATTCATTTCCTTGAACTCTTCTTTTTATAAGAAAGACTGGATGTGTCTCGTATTAGGGTCCAGCAATAGTCGGCTAACATATTCGGGCTCCACTTTCCAGTATATCTTTTCTCTATCGATGCGATGTCTTGGTGAAATCGTTCCCCATGCTCGTCCGATATAGCTCCTAAATTTTCAGGAAAAAAGTCCAAATGGGAATGGAGAAAGTGAAGTTTTAGGGACATGTTGCATTTTAAAATATGATAGGCCGTGAGCAGTTCTTCCACGAGTTCACGATAATTTTCTGACTTGGTGTTTCCAAGAAAATTTTTGCAAACACTTTCAAATGCATGCCCGTCTTTCATGGTCACTTAAAATGTCCGTGAAGTTGGCATCTTTAAATAGTTGCCTAATTTGGGGACCAACAAAAATTCCTTCTTTAATTTTGGCTTCACTTATACGTGGAAATTTCTCTTTTAAATAGTTGAAAGCATTTCCGTTTTTATCCAGTGCTTTTACAAAATTTTTGATCAATCCTAACTTTATGTAAGTGGAGGTAAATATATTTTTTCTTTCTGAACTAACGGTTCTCGGGTCAAATTTTTAACTCCAACTTCTATTTTTTCACGTGGAGGCCAAACCTTTATTTTATAATGTTTGTCTCTTGCACGGCTGTCCCACTCACACAAAAAGCAGCAGTATTTTGTGTATCCTGACTGCAGTCCTGTCAATAACGCTACCACTTTCAAATCTGCACATATATTCCATTTGTGATCTTCGTACTTTATACATCTGAGTATCATCTTCAGATTGTCATATGTTTCTTTCATATTTACCGAATGAGCTATAGGAACGGATGGATGTTCATTTCCATTATAAAGTAAAACAGCTTTTAGACGAATCTATGAATAGTCTCCATTTATCGGGCGTATATGGTAAGTTCAGTTCGACCATTAGGCCAGGAATATCATGGCAAAATACTAAATCACCGTCCGCTGCAAAAAAATTTGTGAGAGTAGATTCCCTTTTTCTGTAGATGGACACCTTAACTCCTTTTTCCAAGAGGTTCCACTGCTGCAGGCGGGATCCGAGAAGTTCCGCTTTTGTTTCGGAGGTCCAAGTCACGAACAAGGTCATTCAATTCACCTTGAGTGATTAAATGAGGTGTATCGGGCAAATCAATGGAACTAGGATGTAGCTTGGTCCGGTTGGCGAAGTACTTCGAGAGTCTGATTCCGAATCAAGCGGTAACTCTCAGGTGGTTGGGGAATGGGTAATGAATTGTCATGGGGTACTGGTCGCATTGCAGACGGAACATTGGGATACTGAATGCTACGCTTAGTTTTGCTAGTAATTCCTTTGATATTCCTCATGCAAAAATAACAATCATCTACGTGATTACGAGGTTCCCTCCAAACCATTGGAACTGCAAATGGCATAGATTTATGCGTACCTTTAGCCATCCCGTCAATGCTCGAACACGAACTGCACCACACTTTTGGGGCCCAGGACTTATCTTGGATCACCAACTTTACATCCAAAGTACAGTTCATGCTTTTTACTAGTGAAGGTATGGGTTTTTTGGTACGCCTTCGCGGTAACTTCGTCACAAATATAACAGAATTTATCAGCTTTATTAACACAAATTCGCGTCGACATTTTTCTTACACGTAGATCTATCTAATCGAAAAATCAACAGATGTTTACTAAATGATTATAAAATAACGACTAAAGGGATATTTCGCATAGATCCACCTACCTGTCCATAATAATGGGTCGCCCATTTATTACCCCTCCTACTAGACCCTTCCGAGAAATCTGAGGCTAATAAAAACATTTGAGGGTTAGTTGTATATTAGTATAAGTCCAAATATTACAAATCACACGATTTTTTATAGGGAGGATTTTTCTGTTAACAGTGTAATATACCAATAAAATAAAATAAAAAACACCATTTTAATTTTATTTAAAATGATTACTTAACAATAAATTAATCACATTTTTAAAGGTTCTCACGTTAAAGAAACTCTTAAGGCATATACGCCAAGACAGGGTTTTCCCATACAAAAAAGACGCATTTCGAAACTTTAAAAGCCAATGGGTTTTATTTCTCAAATGCCAAAATAAAAAAAATGTTGGTTGATAACCCTAATATTTTACATTGGAGATATAGGTAGATGCAAGAACTATATAAATATTTTTAAACAGGGCAATCATATCGATGCTAAAATTTTCTGTGGGTTGTGACGTCACAGAAAGTCCGTTTCACAACACCAGGCAACCGCTGGAATAAATCAAAGGCCTTCTGGTGACGTCAAAAGTCACGGGGTCTCCTATGACACTGAGTGTCATAGTGAGGTCGACTGTAAAAAACTTGATGACTTTTTTTTTTGTTGTTATTGTTGTGCAGTGTTGTGAATTTGGGAGTTTTTTCAGAAATAAATATTTTATTGCTGATTTCTCCCATAACGATGTTTTCATTTCTTATTACTACTAAAAAAATCTAATATTTTAAGATTTAAGATATTTATAGTACGCCTATGGCTCGCATTCCTAAAGGCGTTTCCGCTTTACGTATACCCCGTAGCTTCAGACTCGACAGACGAGCTATATATACTGTATACTAGACATATACATGTATACTTCAGAGTACCGTGAGTGCCGGGTTTTCCGATGTTTCCAAGCACTGAAACATGGAAATATTGGATTTCACAGAACCTCTTAGACAACGCGGTAGTGCCACCACGGACGTTATTTTAAATCACTACTACCTAAATATGTCTCCCCGGCGGGGAATCGAACCCGGATCGCCGGCGCGGCGAGCCTAGACTGACCACTACGCTATTGGAGAGACAAGACAAAGTCTGTCGGCCTAATTTTTTGCACCAGCTAAATTTTACGGGGAAATATGTGCAATGTAGCCAAAATTCTTTAAAGAAACCTCTTTAATAACCAAAGTTGTGCCGAACGTCTCCTCGTTGATGTTTTAGGACTCTCTTAAAATCATAACGTTTATTTTACGCCACTTGTATTATTGCGAAATTGAACGATTCAATTAATTCTCTTCTACAGTTTAGTAACACAATAATGACTAGTTTTCTCGAAATAAATACCTATTATTCTTATTTGATGCCTTGCATATCGTGTTGTTATTTATGCGTTGTGTTTTCTCTGTAGTAGTAATAAGACATTAAAATTAGTATTCTTGCTGACATATTTCAGATTGCGTTTATTTAAATGTCTAGAAATATTTGTCAATAGTGTACTGTTTTTTTGCTTACATCTACTTAACTGGCCTTTAACAAAGTGTTCATTCTTTTCATAACATTTATTTGTCAAATTCGGAAGCCTCATGTTTAATTTTAAACAGACAAACGTACAAAGACATATACATCCAAAGTAAAAATTTACATAATTAAAATTTTATTAATATATGACAAAAAAAATATCATTATTACAACGAATTTGGCCTATTTGCCACAGAAATAATTTCTAATTATTGTTACATTGTTAAAGCTTTGGCAACAGTGTTCGTTTATATAGCAAAGTAAGAGAGCATCCAAACCTATACCAAAAATTTAGCATTGTTTTGTGCGTCTACAATGAAAACTATAATTGTCTTTGGTAATACTAATTTTGCAGTCTTGTTTGTTTCTTTATATTCTTTATTTCAAATTACATTCAGTACAATACACTAAAATATATAATGTATAGACAAAAACATAAAATGAAACGGCGTCAAAATAAAAAATAATCCTAAAAAAATGACACTAAAACTAAAACTGTACAATTTTAAAACACCAGAATCACACACTAAGATACTCTTCCAAACTATAAGGCTCCAAATCTATTAATAAGGTTTTTAGTTTCCTTTTAAATACTTTTTCAATCATTTTCATTCAGTCTTATCCAGCATATAAATAAAAATTTTATTAAACATATTTCATCCTTAAGGGAACATGCTGATCCCAGTTTATCCCAAATATTAGAACAAACTCCCGCAAGAAAAAGCTGTCCGCCCGGCGCTCCTCTTACTCGTTTACGCAGAAAAAGAGCTGGTGCCCCTTGTAATTGTCGTTTCTCGAGGTTTGATATGGACCGATAAAAATATTTTAAATAACTTTTTTTTTATTTTACAGGGTCGAAGACGATGTCGTACCCTTACCGAAAACGAAGCAAAAGCGAAGAAGACTTTTTATGTTGGAGTGAGAGTGTTTTATTGTGTATATCGTGAATATCAAAATGTTTTTATATATATTTGAAGACTGACTTAGCTTTAGCTTTTCGAAACCCAGTTGATTGTTGTACTTATTAAGAACAGTTAAATTTATTTTTTTATTTATAAAGAGATACAATTCGAAGCAAACACAGAAATCTGCAGATATTTTTTAGCGTTAGTTGATGTGTCTAAAGTCGGAATTATATCCATTTGTAATTAAGTTATCCAGGTGAGAAAAAACGTATGGTGTAAATATATGATTAGATATTTTTGTCAAAGAATTTCAGGTTAGAAAATTTAATATCGTGTTCAGAAATTAATAGTCTGTGATGTTTTTTATACGTTGAGGAATTAACAAACAATGATTTAGCAGAATATTATAATTTTTTCATTTATTTATACACTTTCAATCTAAAAAAATTAAAATAATCTTGTAGTATTTATTTATTAACAAACTTAATGACAATTAACAGTTATTATGTTTATTCATGAATAATGAACAAAAATGAACAGGGCCGTATCTGGACCAACATTTTAGGGGGGGGGTTAGGCCAGTGGCATTTGATAGGAGTTAAAAGAACTTTAATTTATAAATGGGTTTTACTAACAGAAAATATCAGGTTAAACTAAAAAACACACTTTACAATGTTAAATTTTTAAAAATAATAATTATAATAACAACTGAATATTTCTTTGCTTTTTCCTCGCAAAACAATTTAAAACTTCTGCAGTGTCAGTTTTAATATTTCTATGTGCGCAAATAGTCTTAAACGTCTTAGGCTGTAGATACAGGTAATGTGGCCAGAATTTGCAACAAAGTACGAATATTAGGAAACAAAGATGGATTACATGCTGATAATGCATCAAGAGCATTTTTGGGCCTTTCTGCTTGAGGCAACTCAATCCATTTTTGTTTCCACAATTGTAATTCTGCAGATAACGTAACTAGGTCCAAATATTTCTCATATAGTAACAAGTCATCTATTTTTACTGTGTGTGCTTCACAAATATTTGGCACTAGACAATATAACGATGAAAGTGATTTTTCGTGATTTGCCAATCTTGCAGATAGCTCTTCAATAAAGTGATCAAAAAACAGGAATTGCAATTGTGATTCGAAAATATTCTTCTGCAGTAGCTACCAAGACATTTGAACGATTCGTCATCTACAGACCCTATAATAGCTTCGGATTTTTTAAAAATATTTTTACATTTTTGATCTATATTCAGTCTATCTATAATTCATAAGCAAGACTCTGGGAATCCCCTATTTTTAAAGTCACCTAAAACATTACCTGCAGATCTTGACGGATTTTTTACGATTCCAGGCTATTGTAGGTTCATTTATCGTTGATTTTTAATGTAGAAAAAGTGGTTTTGCAGTTTAGAAATTTCTTTTTTTGACCAATAAAGTGATTCAGATACTTTTTTTTGTATTGTTGACCGTGACTAAGTAAAATATATATTGTTCATAAATCTTTTAAAAAAGATATATAGTTACCAATCGTTTTTATTTTATTTTACGTTATAAGATTTTTCGGGATTTTCGGGGGGCCCCAAAACCCCCCCAGATATGGCCCTGAAAATGAACATTCCTTGGTAAAGATCCACGTCTCGTCAATAAAAACTTGAGTAAAACATTTCGGATCTAAATTTTTATTTTTGATATACTTCCTTAAAAAAATTATCCTTTTATGATCAAAATCCGGCAAGTCCATCAAATATTTTCTATTATTTGATTTTTTTTTCACTTGAAGCCTACTATTTTTGATACATCTTCTTAGGGAGTCGATGGAAAACTCAAAATATTCAATTTCTTTACTGAACATTTATCTTTTATCTTATTGTTGCCAATGTTACATATTCTTTTCTGGCTAAAGAATAAATTTGAGTTCCAATTATATTTTTTCAAATGTGGTAATTTTGTTTTTAGGTCTTTTGCTTTGGAAAACATACGGAAGCGTAATCCGATTCTTCTTTTTATTTGCGATGTGGAGCTCTTTTGTATCTGCGGCGCGCTGTTTACATTTTTCAATCTGAACTGCGATTCGTTTCGTACTTGGTCCTTTTCCAGTTGAAAAAGCAAGATATTTAAAATATCAGCTGGGTTGTCCATAATACTCATATAAATATTATATCTTTTCGATTTTTTAAAACTTTCGAATAACTTTCACAAGTTACATAATGTTTTGATTGACAGTGATATTAATAACCAAAAATATAAAATGAACAAATATCAAACTCATTTTTTCAAAGTTTGTTTGTTTTGGGAAAATATAATCGATAAACAAAAAAAGAGTCATTAAAAAGGGGATACCATATAGTGTTTGTTTAGTTTTGCAAGAAAGCTATGAGATAACCATTGTCTTGGAAAGAGTTTACAATCTAGTCTGACAACACGATCCCCAAATTTCACAAACAAAATCAAAAGCCATTCACAAAATGTATAAGTTGTCTTACTCTACAAAAAGACGATAACAATGACTTAAATTTAGTATGTTTTTGTTGGGATTTCTCACATTGAAATGTTCTAGAAAATGGGACCACTACGGTCCAGGTCCTGGGGTATAGCGAAATGACCCTGCTCCGCCCTATTGACCCATATGAGCTGGCAGATCGCCTGAAACAGAAAAAAATAAAAAAAACAAAAATTAAGAACACTGATCTACGTTTCGGTGGCTAGTAGGTCACCGTTGTTAAGATAAAATTAAAAGAAAAACATAATGGAAATTAAAACTAAATTATTTAAGAAATTTTGGTTCAAAAATTTAGGAAATTCTGAAAGCTTTTTAAAATTCATAACGTTTTGTCATAAATTTTAAAATTTATAAAAACGACATAAATTTTAAAAAGCTTTCAAATTTTCCTAAATTTTTTAACTAAAATTTCTTAAATAATTTAGTTTTATTTTCTATTTTGTTTTTTTTATTATTTTATCTTGACAACGGTGGAAATCTTGTCATCGTAACGTTGATTATATTTTAATTTTTGGGGTTTCTATATTCTTTTTTTTATTTTTTGTGACAACCCCACAAAAGGAATTGCATATACATATATACTATATTAGACAATACATATATACTCCTAAATACCAGAGTACCGTGAGTCCGTTTTTCCGATGTTTAACCCATCTTTTTGCCCCAGTTCCGTCAACGCTCTCCAAGCACTGAAACATGCAAATATTGCATTTCACAGCACCTTTTAGACAAGGGCGGTAGTGCCATTTACGGACGTTATTATATTAGAGGTGTCGAAATTTATAGGGTTCAGTTCACTACACCCCGAGACCTGGACCGAAATGGTCCCATTTTCTAGAAAACTAAGTCAAGTATTCCCAAAAAAAACATACTAAAAATGAATCCGTCACAAAAATAAATAACAACTAAAAAATTAATTTGAAGCCACAGGGAAAAAGACGGAATGTCACAAAATATCAATTACGAGAAATATGGTTTTAAAGATGAAATCAAGATTCCTTAACTTGAAAATGAAATGGTTAAAATATGTCAAATTTTGTCTATCAAACTATTTGCTTTACATATTAAATAATACCTCATCAAATTTTGGCACATACCGGTTGAACCCGTTTATTTGACTATTTTTTTCAATACTCAATACCAATACTCAATAATTTATTCATGTTAAATCACAATGTGTTACATACGTCAATCTTACAAACAATTTTAAACGTTACAAGAATACATATTAAAAACAAAGGCAACATAGTCTAACATTACAAAAAAAAGTTTTAAAACTAAAATACTTGTGGAAAAACCTTCACTACTAAAACGAGTTAAAATATTCGTCAAATGAAAAAAAGCCCTGTTTATGAGGTAAGTTTCACCCTTTGCTTAAAACTCTTAGCTGGTAGAGTTTTAACATTATCAGGTAGAACATTATAAAATTTTATGGCCCAATAGCCTGGACCATCTTGACACCTTCTTAGACGCCAATATGCAGGCACCAAATTGGTTTTAACAGTGTAGTAGTCATGGACATCTTCATGAGCTCAAAACTGACTTTCATATGCTTAATATACAACAGACACTCCAGCACATACACACAAGGCACAGTCAGCAGACCCAGACCCACATACGCATTCCTGCAATCATCCCTAACCCAAACCAAACATCACTCTCACTGCCTTTCTTTGCAGACCAAATACCCTATGTACTCCAGCCGAGTGCCCCCCATGTAAAATTGCATACAAATATTGAAAAATAGCAAAGTATGCAGTTAGTAATATATCAGCCGAGACACATCTGTGCAGGTTTGGGGGACATAAAGCCCTCTGCTGAGTTTCCCGCAAGAAAACCTTAATATGTTTACCCCACTGGAGTTTTTGGGATCTAGAATTATCCCAGAAACACTCCGAGGCATTCTCTATACCTGACAAATCCCCATAGAGAATATTACCCGACTTGTCTTGTCAGCATTCAGAAGCAGCCTGTTTAGGGAGAACCAGTTTTCAGCCCTCTCCTGTGCCACCATCGACCCATTCAGTGAATCTTTAAAATCCGCAGCATGAGAAACCTTTTGTCATCAGCAAAGAGGGAACTTTGCAAGAGTCTCTCCGTTAGGAAGATCATTTATATATATTAAGAAGAGAATGGGGCCCAACTGAGCCTTGTGGCACTCCAATATTAAGTTCACTCTCAGCTGACATCACAACCCAATCCCTACCACCTGACACCTGCACCAAAAATAAGACTCAACAAGTTTGATACTGTTTGGGCTAAAGTTATAATAGGTTTTGTTTTGGAGAAGGATATCATGATTGACACAGTCAAAGGTTTTGCTAAGATCACACAAACAGAACTGAATTATATTGCATGTTATGAAATGCCTCTATTTATATCAGAAACAAGATTTATAATACCTAGAATGGTGTTCTTATGTTCTCTGAAGCCAAATTGACACTCGGAGAAAAGGCCATTTGTTTCAAAAAAATTTACAATTTTAATGGCCATGCAATTTCTAAAATTTTAGAGATTATAGGTAAAACCGATATTGGTCTATAATTTTCCAAAAAATTTTAAAACAAATTTTTATCGAAAAAATAAGGAATTTTTAATAGTTCGGCGTCCTGAGAACAGAATTAACACTTTCAGAGCTTGCGATCTTTATATTTAAAAAAGGGGCCGAAAAATTTACATAGACATTATCATTCCTTTTCCTTTGATTTTGCCAATGGAATTTTTGTTTTTTTCCCGGCTTAATTTTAGACTTTGCTACTAACCGACCGTGTTCTTTAACAGGAGATGTCTTTATAATAAAATATTAATGTTTTCACTAGATGGCGATGCTAACTGATTTTTGATATTTTGTAACATTCCCTGTTTTTACCCTGTGGTTCCATTTGGTTTTTGTTTTCATTTTTTTTCTTAAGAATTTTAGAAATAGATAAAGTATATAATTATAAATTTCCCGAAAAATCGGGGAAAAATTGAAGCAATATATTTCCAAAGTGAAAAATTTAAAAAAATTTTCAAGAAAAATAGCTTAAGGGAAAATTTTAAAACGTAAAAATACCTTTAGAAAATAAGGATTTTTGCATCTATCTCTGTTTTTAAAAGATCTTACATAATCTTTATATTGTGCTGTTGCAAAAAAAAAACTTATATTCTTTTGTTTTTGGGGGAAATGGGGGCCGATGAGTC
>JAHBCN010008694.1:0-37788 GCA_019359885.1 Listronotus oregonensis | reverse complement strand
AATAAAATAAAAAATTGTAAATAATGGTTTAATCGGGAAAAAAGGTAACCCCCAAAAAAGAACTAAATTTTGGAAAATTCAAAAGGGGGCGAAACGGGGCCCCTTGAAACCCTTTTTAGGGCCCTGAAAATCGTTTTTTTTGTTAAGTGAAAAAACCCCCAAACACAAATTATTTATTTTAAATATAATAAAATTTTAAAAAAAATTTAAAAAATTTAAAAATTTTTATAAATAATTTAAAAAAATAATTAATATAATATATTTATTTTTTATTTATTTATTTAAATTTTTTTTTTAAATTATATATTTATAATAAATTATTAATTTTTTTTATTATTTTAATTTTTTTATATAAAAATAAAATTTAACATTAATTTTTTAAATTTTTAAATAAATTAAACCCCCAAAAAAATTTAATTAAACCCCAAATATTTAATTTATATATAAAATATAATTTTTAATTATTAAATATATATATATATATATATATATATATATATATATATATATATATATATATATATATATATATATATATATATATATAATATATATATTATTAAAATATATAAAATATATATATATATATATATATATATATATATATATATATATATATATATAAGGGTGTCCCAGAATATGTGGGAAACTCGGAATCTAATAGAAAACCTAAAAAATTATGACAAGTTCCATAAACTTTTTTCCTATGAGCCTCCCTACGGAGATACAGGCACATAACGGACGCCCCTGAAAATCGATTTTGTTGAAATAACTTTTTAAATACTAGGCGTAATTTCAATTTTTTTTAATATGATGGTTACTAGATAAGTCTTAAAATGAACCCATTAAATCATATTTGGCTTATTTAGTTTGCCAGGGACGGACTAGCTCTGACACAATAATAGCAATTTTTTAATCACCCTGTATAATAAAGGCTCAACAATATTATTCTTAGATAGCTTTAACCTTAAACTAAAAAAAAAAGGTGATTGACATCGATAAAAGCAACTGTTTACGAGAAATAAAATATCATGGTTGGTAATTTTTTTTACCTTATACAGGGTGTTTTCTAATTGTACGTTAATTAGGGAAATAAATTTTGGGTCCATTTTAAGAAGAAAACTTATATGAACGTATTCCTAAACGTCTTAACTTTTGAGATACAGGGTGGTAAAATTTTTAAAAATAAATAATTTATTATTAAACCTGTAATACACTTTAGATATTTTAAAAAATTTTATAAATACTATGTATCAAGAAGCCTTTTTAGTGTACCACATTTTTTTTAATTTCCACCAGTGGCGTTCGTACAGAATTTGACCCCCCTATTTTGGCAAATAAAAAAAATGTGGCACACTAAAATGCTTCTCATACATAGTACATGTATAAAATATTATTAAAAATATCTAAAAAGGGGGTTTTCAAATTTTAATAATTAATGATTTATTTTTGAAAAATTTTACCCCCTTATCCCAAATTAGACGTTTAGGACTACGTTATAAAAAAATTTTCTTCTTAAAATGGACCCAAAAATTATTCCCCTAATATTAACGCTTAAAAAAACACCCAGTATAATTTTAAAAAATTCCAATCATGTATTTTTTTCTTAAAATTATTTTATCGATGTAAATCAAGAATACCTTTTTTTTGGGTTTTAAGGTTAAACTATCAAAAAAATATTGTTGAGCCTTTATCTACAGGGTGTTAAAAATTGCTATTATTGTGTCGAATATTCCCCCCCAAATAAATAAGCCAAATGTTTAGGGTCATTTTAAGAAGATTTATTGTAACCCTATATTAAAAAAATTAAAATTACGCCTAGTATTTAAAAAGTTATTTAAACAAAAACTATTTTCAGGGGCGTCCATTAGTAATTTTAATTTTTGTTAGGAAAACCTGTTTATAATTCAACCAAAATGAAACGTAGGGGAGGCACATAGGAAAAAAGTTTATGGGAACTTGTCATAATATTTTTATGTTTTCTATTAGATTCCGAGAGATTGCCCATATTCTGGGACACCCGTTTTTATATATATATATATATATATATATATATATATATATATATATATATATATATATATATATATATATATATATATATATATATAAAAAAATCTTTTTGAGGTTCTTTTTAACCAGACCCCTTAAATAACATATTACAATAAATTTATGTACTGCCTCCTTAACCCCGAAAAAAAAAAAAATGCATCTGCAATGCTTGTTTGGATATTTATATTGTTCTTTTATATATTATAAGGCTGGAGTCCGATTTAAAGAAAAAAAGGCCAGAAACATCATACCAAAAGAGTCCGCGATTAAGCCTTTCCCTCTCTACGCTCCACCCATACGTTGTTAAATTTGGAACACAGCGACAACAATGAAAATAATTTTAAAGTGAGAGAGAACAACGCATGCTAATGACGCTGGTGGCTACCTATTGATATAGTGCTGTTTACATACATACAAAGAAAATATGGCATCTGCAATGCTTTTTTCCTGTTTTCTATAGTAGAAAAATGCATCTGTGATGCTTATTCGTGAAATTATGTCTTACAAAGACAGTGGCCGTAATGATCCTTTAATAGCACCTAGGCAACAATTTTCCCTGATCGTGTGCCTGAGTATATACAGAAAACACTGTACGCACCACTCCTTGAATGTGACTGCCTACTTTGCACATAGGTCTTAGGATCACGGAGTTCGGTACTTCTCCCTTCGTAAAAGTACAGCTGTCGTGATTCTGTGCGGAAAAAAGTCGATCATCACTTGTACCCCGAGGAGCCACTAATGCTACAATCGTAAGAAAAAGTGTCATACCTGCATGGTCCTAAATCTGTCAGCATTAAGATTCAATTGTGGCGTCTGCGACGTTTTTTGTGTGTTTTAACCAGAACTTTAAAATAACCTAAATCTTTCTATATTAAAAAAAATCAATGTGGCATCTGCGATGCTTTTTTGATTAATTAACTTCTTTTTTATAACACCAATAGGGGACTATTGATAAAGTATTGTCTAAGTTAAGAAAGAAATATGGCGTCTGCGACGCTTTTTTTTTACTTTTCTAATCAAGCTTTTAAAATAAACTAAACTAATATTTTAAACAGTGGGTTTTACACTAAAAGGCTAGTTTTGGCATACGCGATGCTTTTTTAATGAAATATTTCATGGTTTAGAAAAACCGTTAAAGACCCCCTGATGGACTACTGTATACATCCAAAACAGAGAAAAAAAAATGTGGCGTCTGCGACGCTTTTTTAGATTTTTTTAACCAAGTTTTTAAACAAACCTTAAATAATATTTTAAACAGAGATTTTATTATTTAAAAGTTATTTTTGGCATCTGCGATGTTTTTTTGATTAATTATCTGATTATTCATAGTAACAAAATTTTCGCAGATATGACACTTTATGTTACGAAGGCAGTATGGTTGTATGTACTACTATCTTTACGCGTCTGCGACGCTTTTTTCTATTGTGGGCGTAATGATCCTTTAATAGCACCAGATATTTTATTATTTAAAAACTATTTTTGGCATCTGCGATGCTTTTTTAATTAATTATCTTATTATTTATAGTAACAAAATTTTTGCAGATATCACACTTTATGTTACGAAGGCAGTATGCTTGTATGTACTTCTATCTTTACGCATAAAATAAAAAACATTGGCGTCTGCGACGCTTTTTTTTTGTTGTTTTACCAAACCCTTTAAAAACCTTTAGCAGTTATTTTGCTTTTTACATTTTAAAACGATATTTTACATTGGAGGTGCATTTTTGATTAAATATTTGTTTCATTTTAATTAGCAAAAAAAATAAGTAATACAGTTCTGCCCGCGGTAACAGAATTTTGACATCTGCGACGTTTTTTTTTTGTATTTTCTATTTCTTCTTCCAAAAGAACCTCAAAAAATAGTTTTGCTTTTATCTGAGATGCTTTTTAGATTATTTATTTCAAGCTTTAAAAATAACATTATACAATTCATTTTTGCATTTTTTCCGCATCCGTACACAATCCTTTGCATCTGCGATGCAAATCATTGTTTACGAATGTATCCCTTTTTTCCTAACTGTAAAGATTTATATTTACACTAAAGTCTACATTAAGAAAATTTTGGTAGTCAGTAAAGCTTTTTTTGATGTTTTTTTAGCAACTTGCAGACTCCAAAATTGTGGCGGCTGCAAGCTTTTTTGATGTTTTTCTGAAAAACTTTTAAAATAACCCATATTCTTAATATAAACACTGCGTCCTATTTTAAAAAAATATTTTTCATTTTTGCAATGTTTTTGCTGTAAATAAATTATTTTCTAAAATAACATATTCCTAAAATATTAAAACACGGCTGTTTAAAGAGAAATTCAATGCATCTGGGACGAAAAAAATGCATCTGCAATGCTTGATTGGATAATTCTATTGTTCTTTAAAAATATTATAAGGCTAGCTACTGATATACAGCTGCAACCGAGTTTTTAAACTAACCTAAAATAATATTTTAAACAGTGCTTTTATTATTTAAAAAATATATTTTTTTAATTAATTATTTCGTTATTTATAGAAACATTTTTTTGCAGATATCACACCTTATGTTACGAAGGCAGTATGCTTGTATGTACTACTACCTTTACGCATGAAATAAAAAATATTGGCGACTCTTTTTTTCTGTTTTTTATCTAGACCCTTAAAAAAACCTTCAGCAATTATTTTGCTTTTTAAATTTTAAAAGGATATTTTGCATTCGAGATTCTTTTTTGATTAAATATTTCGTTCTGTTTAATAAGCATAAAAAACCATTAATAAACTTCTGTCCGCGTTAAGAAAATATTTTGACGTCTGCGACTTTTTTTGGTATTTTTTTGTTAAAACTCCCAAAAAAACCTCACAAAATAGTTTTGCTTTTATCTGAAATGCACTTTGGATTATCTATTCCAAGCTTTAAAAATGACACTAAACAATCCAGTTTGCATTGATTTCTGAATCCGTATACAATACTTTGCATTTGCGATGCAAAGTATTGTTTTCGGGTGTATCCCTTTTTTCCTAACTGTAAAGATTTATATCTACACTACAGTCTTCGTGATTCTGTGTGGAAAAGAGTCGATCATCCCTTGTACCCCAAGAAGCCAATTGTACTGCAATCGTAAGAAAAAGTATCATACCTGCATGGTCCTAAATCTGTCAACATTAACATTAAATTGTGGCGCCTGCGACGCTTTTTTTTGTGTGTTTTAACCAGACCTTTAAAATAACCTAAAACTTTCAGTTTTACACTGCTTTCTATTTTCAAAAAATCAATTTGACATCTGCGATGCTTTTTTGATTAATTAACTTCTTTTTCATAACACCCATAAGGGACTACTGATAAAGTATTGTCTACGTTAAGAAAGAAATATGGCGCCTGCAAAGCTTTTTTAATTTTCTAATCGACCTTTTAAAATAAGCTAAAATAATATTCTAAACAGTGCTTTCTACACTAAAAGGCTAGTTCTGGCATCTGCGATGTTATTTTAATGAAATATCTCATGGTCCAGAAAAACCGTTAAACATTCCTGATGGACTACTCTCTACATCAAAAAAAGGAAAAATTTAATTCTGGCGTCTGCGACGCTTTTTTAGAAATTTTTAACCGAGTTTTTAAACTAACTCAAAATAATATTTTAAACAGTGCTTTCTACACTAAAAGGCTAGTTCTGGCATCTGCGATGCTATTTTAATGAAATATCTCATGGTCCAGAAAAACCGTTAAACATTCCTGATGGACTACTCTCTACATCAAAAAAAGAAAAAAATTAATTCTGGCGTCTGCGACGCTTTTTTAAGAATTTTTAACCGAGTTTTTAAACTAACCTAAAATAATATTTTAAACAGTGCTCTTATCATTTAAACGTTATTTTTGTCATCTGCGATGCTTTTTTAATTAATTATCTCGTTATTTATAGTTGCAAAATTCTTGCAGATATAACACTTTGTTACAGAGGTAGTATCCCTGTATGTAGAGATCGAACGCTGTTAGAATGACACCAATACGTCACGGTTTTATACGGGTTTGCCATATGAGACCGTGACGTATCGGTGTCTTTCTTACAGCGTTCGATCTCTACTACTATTTTACGCATGAAATAAACATTATCGGCATCTGCGACGCTTTTTTCTGTTTTTTAACTAGGCCTTTTAAAGAACCTTCACCAGTTATTTTGCTTTCCACATTTTAAAACCATATTTTGCATTCAAGATTCTTTTTTAATAAAATATTTATTTCTTTTTAATTAGCATAAAAAAACTATTTAAAAACTTCTGTTCCCGTTAAAACAAAATTTGACGTCTGCAACGTTTTTTTTGTTTAAACTCCCAAAAACCTCAAAAAATAGTTTTGCTTTCATCTGAAATGCTTTTTTAATTATTTATCCCAAGCTTTAAAAATGACATTATAAAATCCTGTTTGCATTGTTTTCTGCATCCTTATACAATATATTGTTTACGGGTGTATCCTATTCTTCCCAACTGTAAAGATTTATATCTACACTACATAAAGAAAATTTGGAAGTGAGTAAAGCTTTTTTGGTGTTTTTTAGCAAGAATTAAAAAAAAAACACCTAAAAATATATATTATGCATTGCTTACAACATTTGTAAATAACATTTTGCATCTGTGATGTACTTTTTTAAGTGTTCCGTTCCTTATAATCGTAAATGAAAAAAAATTGGCGTCTGCAAACTTTCTGGGTGTTTTTCTAAAAAACTTTTAAAATACCCAATATCCTTAATATAAACACTGCATCCTGCTTTACAAAATACTTTGCATTTTTGCAATGTTTTTAATGTGAATATTTCATTTTCTAAAATAACATAGGCCTAAATAATAATACACGGCCGTCTACATATATAAAGAGAAATTTAATGCGTCTGTGACGAAAAAAAAAATACATCTGCAGTGCTTGTTTGTGAAATTATGTTATACAAAAATAGTGGCTGTGATAACCCTTTAATAGCACCCAGGAAACAATTTTTCCCCAACCCCTGAATGTGACTGCCTACTTTGTACATTAGGGGGGTCTGGAAAAAGTCAAGTTTTGAATTCATAGTTGCAATAGTGCGGAAAAGTTGCGATAGGTATATAAAAGAAAAACATTTTTTTTTTGAAATCGGACTTTATCTTCTGATCGCGCAATCAGCCAAAAGTTTCATAATTTTTTTTTGTCATATGGTCATATTGAATTTGTTTGGAAAATAGCAATGTAAGAGCAAAAAAGTTTTTGTTTTGAGTTAAAATCATTTGTGCAGCTCTTCGCTTGTTTGTATATTAATAATAATATAAAAACAATCCAGAACTCACCACGAAGAGGTGGCTGCACTTCGAGTTCCAACCACACCCTTCTCAACCATCCAACCAATATTAAGGGTGTGTGTCTGCTATAAGAAATTTTCACACCACTTACATTGCATGTTTGGCATTTACTTTGGTTTAGTCCTTTTGCTTAGATTTATTTTGTTATACCTTGTTTTATACCATTCATTTATATCGAAAAAACCGGATTTGAAAATAAGAGAAAGATCATAACTTTAACATTTTTTTTACGCCCTGTATAATAAAAATAAAGCCGTTTTCCACCTAGGTTTTAACCAAGGACTCTTCCATTAAGCTATGGCATCTGCGATGCTTTTTGATTAATTATCCCCTTTTCCATAACACCCATAAGGGACAATTGATAAAATATTGTTTAGGTTAAGAAAAAAATATGGCGTCTGTGACGCTTTTTTTACTTTTCTAATCGAGCTTCCAAAATGAGCTAAAATAATATCTTAAAGATTAAAAGGCTAGTTTTGGCATCTGCGATGCTTTTTAATGAAATACCTCATGGTCCAGAAAAACCGTTAAAGACTCCTGATAGGCTACTGTCTACATAAAAAAAATGTTGCGTCTGCGACGCTTTTTTAAAGTTCTCTAACCGAGCTATTAAACTAACCTACAATAATATTTTAAACAGTGCTTTTAATATTTAAAAGTCATTTTTGGAATCTAAGATGCTTTTATGATTAATTATCTTGTTATATGTAGTAACAAAATTTTTGCAGATATGACACTTACGGCCGAGTGATGATCGGGTTGTTAAATTTAGCAATGGACTTAGCAATTGTTAAAGGTTAACAACGGTTTAGAATGTTTAACAAAACGTCGTTGTCAGTGGGGTCATTTGGTTGGTGGGATAGTGGGTAGGGGTGGTTGGGGATAAAATTCGTAACATACAAATTTTATCCCCAACCACCCCTACCCACTATCCCACCAACCAAATGTCCCCGACATACATTGACCTAATACTTAACAAAAATGTACTTAACCTACCAGATCCGCTGACGCTAAATGAGCTTTCTTCGGACCATCTTCCTTTGATGTTGAGCTGGAAGCCCAACATCACTGAGGAAAGTGGTCCGATGACATGGACATACAAACATACAAACTGGAATACATACAAAAACCTAATTTCGGACAGGACCATACTTAATACAAACATACAAACAATTGACGAACTTGAACAACAAGTAAACGAATTCACCAAAAACATACAGTACGCTAGAGACAAAGTCGGACAAAAAATTAAGCTTAAGCCAAAAGAAGACAGACTACCGCAAGACATATTGGACCTAATAACATTCAAAAATAATATACGAAGGAAATGGCAAAAGTACAGACGAAGACTCGATTACATAAGACTGACAGAATTACAAAATATGATTAGACAAAGACTAAACGAACATAAAAACGAAGCCTGGTCAGAAGTCCTGAGGGGGTTGTCAACGCAAGATAACTCTCTCTGGAGGCTGACCAGAAGACTAAAAAATAAACATAACAAAATTCCCTCCCTTTCCCCAAATCACCCTCAGACTGACTTGGAAAAAGCCGAAACACTCGCTGACTTTCTGGCCAGCGTGTGTAGCGGCACTCCAAATACTACAAACAAACAAAATGACATAACAACACCAGCGCAGGACTTAGTCTCCCGCAAATACCCCATTCCTCCCCCTGTCCTTTCCAAAATCCTTACTAAACCTAAAAACCTTTCAAAAATAATAAAATCCTTACCAAATAACAAAGCACCTGGTGAAGATGGAATTGCCAATATTCTACTGAAGCACTTATCGCGAAAAGCATTTATGCAACTACTATATATAATAAATGCAATAGTGTTACTGCAACACTTTCCTCGGAGCTGGAAGCACGCAATTGAAGTTCCGGTACTAAAACCTGGTAAAGATCCTAAGACACCTGAATCCTATAGACCGATTGCGTTGCTCAGCGCTCCGGGTAAGGTGGCTGAGAAGGCAATAATGGGAGTGCTTGAAAGCTTCCAATTTGAGGCCGGATTGCCAGACGAGCAATTTGGCTTCAGAAAGGGACTGAACACAGTTCTCCTGGTATCCAGTGTTATCCAACATATCCTAAATAAATTTAATAAAGGACAAAATACCGTATTATTATCACTGGACATCCAGAGGGCCTTCGATTCAGTCTGGCACAACGGTCTCATATGGAAGCTCCTGTACGTTCATGGCCTTCCCACTTATGCAGTGACCCTATTGTATTCCTATATATCCGGCAGAACTTTCTGCGTCAAAGTTGGCAATTCAATCTCCACCCCAAAATACATACATTCTGGCGTTCCTCAAGGTTCCGTCTTAAGTCCCAAAATTTTCAACCTCTACCTTTCCGATATTCCGAAATATCCCTCCACAAACCTGGCTCTATTTGCCGACGATGCGCTGGTTTATGCCAGCTCGTTTTCGGCAATAGTAGCCAAAACCCATATCCAGTACCATCTCCAATCACTTGTTCCTTACTATGAAAAATGGAAAATCAAAATAAATAAAAACAAATGTGAATGCCTTATCGCAACGCGTAAGTTCACAAACAACAGACTACCTATACCAATACGGATCGATGACACCCCGGTATTGCCAGCTAAGCAGATCAAATACCTGGGGGTGATTATCGACTCTAGACTAAAATTTGTAGCTCATGTGAACCACGCGTTGCGTAAGGCATTCACAGCCCAGCAAGCCCTTTATTCAATTCTTTCCCCCCGATCCCCTCTCTCTTCAACCAACAAACTTATTTTATATAACACCATCCTAAAACCTGCAATTACCTACGCCGCTCCTGCATGGGTCTGCGTATCAGACACACAATTACAAAGACTACAAAGGTTCCAAAATAAAGTTCTTCGTGCAGTCACCGGTTCTGGCAGATATGCCAGAATCGATGACATGCACGAGGCAACAAATACACCCACAATTTTACAATACTTACTCACAATGACCAACAAATTTTTTACTTTTAAACCACAAGCAAGCAGAATAACTAGAGACTTGACAAAGACCAGACAAGATGACAACCCCACCCATAAACCAATTTATCGCCGACTTCCCATCTACCAAACCCCCTATCATCAATAACTCCAAATTAAACAAGCCAATAAAATAAAGTATGAAAGCAGCGTGCGAATGTGTGAGTGAATGAGAAAAAGAATGTATGTAGAATAAATGAAGAACAAAACACATAAATTGCAATTATGTCTACTCAGTACCTGTCAGTATCAAGTAGGTTTTTTGCCCAAATTTTTCCTACAGAAACATAAAGCAATTTTAAAACATTATAACATATATGCAAAAAACTATTTTAGAACAAAAAGCAAACGCTCAATGCATAAAGTCTCACGGAATAATGCTAAAAGATTCGAATAGCAATTATGCATTCTGCTGCTGGCGCCTCCAACTGCGCCCCTGTGCCTTGGCCGGGTCCTGTTCTTGTCAGCAGCTGGAAGTCCTACCCGTGACAAGAAAACGTCACATACTACCTGTAGATGTATAATGTATATACTATAGAAAATAATAAAGTATTTTGAAATTGAAATTGACTATCTTTATGCATAAAAAAAAATATTGGCGTCAGCGACGCTTTTTTGTTGTTTTTTGACTAGATCCTTAAAAACACTTTTAGCAGTTAGTTTGCTAATTACATTTCCTACCATGCAAGTGTAAAATTAGAATACCTTCAAAGCCGTTAAATTTATCGAGTTAATTCAAAAGCACCTTTTTAAAAGGATCCAAGCAGCCATTAAAAACTAGCACCAAATTATCAATAATATTAATACCAAATAAGTAATAATATAATTATGGTAAAAAATTAATAACATGGACAAAAGTTACGCCACTGGCACATAGCAGTTACAAAAGTAGTGTATTTCATGGTTCTAGCCGGTCTAAGTTTCATTTATATCGAAATACCGGAATTGAAAATAAGAGAAAAATCATAACTTTAACATTTTTCTCTTTACGCCCTGTATCATAAAAATAAAGCCGTTTTGGACCTAGGTTTTAACCAAGAACTCTTCCATTAAGCTATGGCATATGTTTTTTTTAAATCACTCTGTATAGTACGTTACTTTTTTATAATCTTGGATTGTGTGTTTTAGCAATTAAAACTTTGCGAAAGACATCTTTTAAGTTTTTTCGCTCAAAAAATGACAATCATAAAATTATGCATAGACACTGCAATGTTTTATAACAAAAAAGTAAGAGTGCTATGGACCATGAAAGAAAAAACTAATTTACAATCAGGGCCATCCAGATGAACGGATTTAAATCCCTTGGGTTTTTTTCTCCAAGAGCATTCAAAGTTTTAACAATTTAAAAAGAACTTCAAATTGAAAAAATGTGATGTACTATACTTTTTTAAAACCCAAACATTGGGCGCACGCTAGTGGCTTTGAAATAGTTTTGTAAAAATTATCAATTTTCAATGCGTTAATTACATATAAAAAGAGGGCCAACTGTTTAATTTTAAAGTTTAACCAAATAATGCAGGTAAAAAATTAAACTATTTTCCAAAGTTGTGTCTTTTGCTTTAAAAAGAAAGAAAGAAAGGCTGTGGACCTCTGGCCCAAGAAGCATACACTACTGGACATACCTATTCTTTACGCCCAATAAAGACTATTTTTTAATTTTTAAACCTTACAAAAATATAGATTTCCAAAAATGAATATGAATAGAAACTTTAAATTGGTCTGTCTATATGTGATTATAATACCAGAAGTAGGTTAAAAAAAACATTAAATCAACAAACTTCTGGGTTAGCCTTGGTAAAAAATTTCAAACAGAAATAGAATAATCGCCAATTGAGATAGTTCTCTCCTTAGTCAAGAAATATTATAAAATATTTTTAAATTGTACAATTAAAATACAAGTAAGGTAGTAGGGTAGTACTAGACCACACTTAAAAGCGAAGCACAAGTAAGCTGGTATCAGACTACACGTATAAGCAAAGCCCAAGTGAACTGTATAACCTTAATTTAAATCTCCTTTTAAAAAGAAAATATTTAAATAAGTTTAGTTTAGGGTTAGCTTTTGAAAAAAATAAAAATATTTTTAGAATTTGTTCAATTGTAGCACAAGTAAGGTAGTATAAGACTACACTTATAAGCAAAGCCCAAGTAAATTGTAAAACCTTAATTATTGTATTGCCCTTTTAAAACAAAAAAAAAAATTAAATGAGTTTAATTTAAGGTTGGCTTTTTGAAAAAATACAAAAATTGGGATAATCCTCCCCGTAACCAACGATTTATAGAATATCGATCATTGCCGTAACCAAGAAATGTTTTGAAATATTTTAAAAATTTGTACAATTATAACGCAAGTAATGTAATATTATTAGCAAAGCCCAAGTGAATTGTATAACCTTAATTACATATATTTTTTAAATATATTTAAATAGGTTCAGTTTAGAGTTACCTTTTAAAAAATAAAAAAAGATGGGATAATCGGGTACATCTCCTAGTAATCAAGAAATCTTTTTAAAATTTGTACATACCTTTAGGATAATATATAGACCGGCGCTCTGTGACCGACACTGTATGCACTAGTGAGTAAATCCTTTGACAGTTCTGTTTCACTTCACTTCAACACTTTGCTTATTTCACTTTAGTCTTACACTATTTTTACACTTAACTAAGACACCTATTTACTATTTTAAAGAAACTACCTTTCGATGTTACCCGTTCGACGACCAAGACACAAATGACTCAGCAATTATCCGGTTTTGTGAATGTTTTTCTTATCTTAATATATACTATTCACTATTTGGTTTAATCCTAGTAGGCCATATAAATCACACCCATTATCCCTGTATAATATCACTTGTCGTTGCTAGTTTTTGGCGTTATTGTTTTTTGTTATAGAGGTTGCAATTTTTAAAGCATAATTGCCCTAATGTATATAAACTGTTAGTAAGTATGTTAATATAAATTGTATAGTAGAATGCCTATACAAAGTGAATGAATTATATATGACCTCCCGGGTTATGTTTGTTTTTTTAGTGAGTCACCTTTTTGTGATATTTTGCTTTTGCGAGTATAGTACAGGGTGGTTCAAAAGTCTGGAAACGGCGAATTTATTCCACGCACGGGTAAAAAATCGGAATTTTGATACTGGGACATTTAGTAATTTTTTCCGGGGAATCGAATAGGCTCGATGGGGCCTCATAAGAGATTTGAAGCCCGACTTTGAAATTTTAAATGCAAACCTATATTTTTTATTGCGAATTTGGTTTTAGCGGAAAATTTTACATCTAAATTGGCCAAAACTCGCGGGGATGAATTATCCGGAAGGGGGTGAATTTTAGCCAAAGTCATCCCTTAACAATAGGTTGCGAGAATCCGGGTCAAAGGTACTTCTCGGGGGTTTTTGGGGGCACTGATTCGAAATCCGCCGTTGGAACAACCCTACAACCGACGAAGTTGGCTATGCGTGGGTGAATTTTGGCCAAAATAACCCCTGAAGCCAACCCCAGACCTTGTATTGGTGTTTCAAAATCAGATTCGGAATCAGCACTTCCGAAAACTCCCGAGAAGTAACTTTGACCTGGATTCTTGCAACCCAAGGGTGGTAAACTTAATAAGGAGTGCTGAATCCCATTAAAGCCCATATACGCCAATAAAAATGTCTATTCGATATTTGTGACGCATTTTTGACGTAATCGTTTTGCCTATTGTTTTATTCACACGTAGTATAAAATCTTAATTTTTCCAAATGGTATACAATACGGATCTAATAATAGGTATACATCCAAATTGGTTTTTAAAAGTTGAATATTTAACAAAAAATAATAAAATAAATCTACCTTCGGGTAAAACGGTGACGTCACAAACATAACCTTATCTGCGGACAAAAAGTAAAAATCGAGCACTCCTTCTTTAGTATACCACCCTTGCTAGCAAATTATCGTTAAGGGGTAACTTTGACCAAAATTCACTACTTCGGAAAATTCACCCCCGCGGGTTTTAGCCTATTTGGATATAAAATTTTCCGCCGAAATCAAATCCGCAATAAAAAACATAGGTTTGCATTTAAAAATTCAAAGTCAGGCCTCATATCTCTTATAAGGGGTAGGCCTCCCGTACTCAAGAAATATTATATAATATTTTATAAGTTTAGACAAATATAATACAAGAACGAAAGTATTAGACCTCACTTATAAGCAAAGGCCAAGCTTATTGTAAAACCTTAATTTTATTTCCATTTTCAAAAAAATAAATTTAAATGGGTTTAATATGGTGTCTGATTTAAAAAAAAAATGGGATAATCCTCCCCGTAACCAAGAAATGTTATGAAATATTTTAAAAATTTGTAAAATTATAACCAAGTAAAGAAGTATTAGGCAATACTTATAAGCAAAGTCCATGTGAATTGTATAACCGCAATTTTAATTCCCTTTAAAAAATATATATTTAAAAAAGTTTAGTTTAGGGTTAGCTTTGAAAAATAAAAAAAAGATGGGATAATCGGGTAGATCTCCTAGTAATCAAGAAATATTTTTAAAATGTGTACATACCTTTTATAATATAAACCGGAACTTTGTAGACCGACACTGTATGCATTAGTGGGTAAATTTTTTGACAGTTCTGTTTCACTTCACTACCACACTTTGCCTATTTTACTTTGGTCTTACACTATTTTTACACTTAACTAAGACACCTATTCACTATTTTTATACATAAATACACACTATTTCTAAGAAACTATCTTTTGATGTTACCCGTTCGAGGACCAAGACACAAATGACTCAGCAATTATTTGGATTTGTGAATGTTTTTCTTATCTTGATATATACTATTTACTATTTGGTTGAATCCTAGTAGGCCATTTAAATCTCACCGATTATCCATGTATAATATCACTTGACGTTGCTAGTTTTCGGCGTTATTATTTTTTGTTATAGAGCTTACAATTTATAAAGCATAATTGCCCTAATGTATATAAATTGTTAGTAAGTATGTTAATATAAATAGTATGGTAGGATGCCTATCCAAAATAAATGGATTATATATGACCTCCCGGGTTATGTTCATTGTTTTCTTATCTTGATAAAATATACCATTTACAAAATGGTTGAATCCTAGTAGGCAATGAAAATCTGACATGTTACCCCCTGTACATCACTTGACGTTGCTAGTTTTTAGCGGGGAATCGAATGGCCCATCAGATTTTGTGCCCATCAGATTTTGGGCCCGATTGGACCTTATAAGAAATATGAAGCCCAACTTTGAAATTTTAAATGCAAACCTATAGTTTTTTTGCGAATTTGTATTTAGCGAAAAGTTTTATATCCACATTGGTCAAAACCCGCCCGAGTGAATTATCCGGGGAGGGAAGTGAATTTTAGCCAAAATCACCCCTTAACAATAGGTCGCGAGAATCCGGGTCAAAGTGACATCTCGAGGATTTCGGGGGCGTCGATTCCGAATCTGACCTCAAAACACCTTTACCTTCCCCGAGGGTGGCTCCGCTAGGGTAAATTTTGGCCAAAATCACCCCTTTACGATAGGTCACGAGAATCCAGGTCAAAGGTACTTCTCGGGGGTTTTTGGGAGCACTGAATTGGCATCAGTTGTTGTAACAACCCTACAACCGACGAGGGTGGCTATGCGGGGGTGAATTTTAGCCAAAATTCACCCTCGTGGAGCCAACCCCAGGCATCGTATTGATGTTTCAAGATCAGATTCGGAATCAGCACCCCTGAAAACTCTCAAAAAGTAACTTTGACCCGGATTCTCGCGACCTATCGTTAAGGGGTGACTTTGGCCAGAATTCAAACAACGCGGGGTTTAGCCTATTTGAATGTAAAATTCGGGCCTCGTATTTCGTATAAGGGGTAGGTAGGGCTCCCCGTACTCAAGAAATAATATAAAACATTTTATAAATTTGGACAATTATAATACAAGAACGGAAGTAGTAGACCTCACTTATAAACAAAGCCCAAGCTAATTGCAAAACCTTAATCGTATTTTCCTTTCAAAAAAATATTTAAATGAGTTTAATTCAGGGTTGGCTTTTTGAAATTTTTTTAAGTATAAATATTATAAAATATATTTTAAGAGTTTGTTTAATTATAGTACAATTAAGCTAGTATCAGACTACACGAATAAGCAAAGCCCAAGTGAATTGTCTAACCCTAATTTAAATCTCCTTTTATAAATTTTTTTTTAAATAAGTTTAGTTTAGGGTGAGTTTTTTAAAAAGTTAAAAATATTTTTAGAATTTGTTTAATAAATTGTAGCAAAAGTAAGATAGTATTATACTACACTTATAAGCAAAGTCCAAGTGAATTGTAAAACCTTAATTTTATTTCCCTTAAAAAAAAATTAAATGAGTTTAATTGAAGGTTGGCTTTTTGAAAATTAAAACAAATGGGATAATCCTCCCCGTAACCAACAAATGTTATGAAATAATTAAAAAATTTGTACAATTATAACACAAGTAAAGTAGTATTAGGTAATACTTATAAGAAAAGCCCAAGTGAATTGTATAACCTTAATAAACATTTTCTTAAAAATATATATATTTAAAAATATATTTCAAAAAGTTTAGTTTAGGGTTAGCTTTTGAAAAATAAAAAAAACATGGGACAATCAGGTAGATCTCATAGTAATCAAGAAATATTTTTAAAATTTGTACATACCTTTGGTATAATATAAACCGGCATTTTGTGATATCGGCCACTGAGAAAATCCTTTGACAGTTCTGTTTCACTTTTACTACACACCACACTACCACACTTTGCTAATTTCACTTTATTCTTACACTATTTGTACACTTGATTAAGACACCTATTCACTATTTTTATACATAAATACACACTATTTTTAAGAGACTATCTTTCTATGTAACCCGTTCGAGGACCAAGACACAAATGACTCAGCAATTATCCGGATTTTTGAATGTTTTTCTTATCTTGATATATGCTATTCACTATTTTGTAATGTGTAAGTTGTGTGGAAAAGATTTTTGTATGTAAAAAGTGGGTCGAAAAGTAGTTCGTTTTTGATAGCATCCAAACTGTTTGGGTATCAAAAAGGTTCTTTTTTTACAGAACTTAAGGCTTTAAAAAAGTAAACAAGAATAAATTGTCGTAAAACATATACGTTGTATCAAAAAAGTGTTGAGCAAATGAAAACAATATAGGGTGGATCAGTGCTTAATTTCTAAAATTTTAGGTGTGGGAGCTCTCATTTATTCTAATAAGGCCTACTTTGACATTCCCTTCCCCACCCCTTTAACATCTCGGTGCCTACTCTAAATTTCTTATAAACTTGTTTTGATTTGCACCAACCATTTTGTATGAAGCTTGCAATAACCAATATACCTTTTTTAAATAAATGGTATAATAAAAACAAATAAAGCCTTCTTTACATTTTTATTTATTTTTATTTTTTTTGGTATGATGGCCTTACAAACTGGTGTATTGGCCAATTTTTATTTATATAAAGTAGTAATAATACATATTAATACGTAAACAGATGTTTTTGAATATTTTCTGAAAAACTAGTAAAGGTTTATAATATATTTTGAATGTCACATCTTGAACTGTAATTTTTTATATTTCCCAATAACATTTTACCTATCTTAAGGGTGCAGAACAATTTTTATACCTTCAAAATAAATCCACTTCTTGAAAAAGAAAGGAAATGTTTAATGACAACAGGCAAAAAAATAAAAATTAAAGCATCGAATTGTTGCTAGTAGTAGTAACACTGTTTTATTTTTAGACCCGTATTACATTATCAAATATTTTATAAAATGTCTTTTACAAAAGATTTGATTTGACCAATGACAATCCAAGTTATTATTTAGAAAATCACCTGTACCAAATATTTTATAAAATATTGGATGAAATATTTGATAGTGTAATGCGGGCCTTAAAATTTAATGAAATTAAAAAAAAAACAAGGTTTTTATATTTGCTAATTTTTAAGTAGGTGTACGGGTTTGTAATCTAATATTTTAAAGCAAATAGACTTGGTAAAATTAGTTGTTTGTTAATTTTTATAAGTGAAAACTACAAAACAACAATACAAAACTAACTGTAAATACAAAAAAAAACAGAACATTTTTGTTCACAACACAACTATAAGTAATGGTTTTGAAAATTTGGTGTTCTAAAAACCTAAAAGATATTAAAAAGAGAACTATAGTTTTAGGAAAAAAGTTCCCACAATGCAATGCTGTCAATCGTTTGCGTTTACTTTGCAAACTGCAAAGAAGAAAGAAGCCGACAAGACCGAAGGAGCGCACGTGTTTCGCAAGCCTAATCTGCTGTGTTGCCAGATCTGCTGCTTCATAGCTCTTTTAGTTTTAGATAGCTGTGGCGCTTATTATCTGCTTACGAGCCGCAGTTTTAGAGTTACGTGCGTTCCCTTGCGTTCCGGCACTCTTGGGAGGTAAGGGAACGCCGTTCCCTTGCGTTCCCACTGAAATTAACCACTGGGATGGAATAAAAAAGTACGAAAAAAAAAAGATTATTCGTGAACGTTGGTAAGTTTCAGACTTTTGGGTTCAGGAGTTCGCTTCTAAATTGGCATAGTTATCTTAGTTGTTATGACTACTTTTTTTACTCGGTGAGATAATCAAAGGGGATAGTTCTTAACCCCAAGGCTTAAAATAAGTTTGTACAAATTATCTTTTTAAATTAAGTAGGGGGAAATAAAATATAACCTAAAAAACATTTTGGGCTCCTACATAAAGCTAAGTAAGTTAGTATTAGACTACACTTATAAGCAAAGCCCAAGTAAATTAAATAACTTTAAATATTTAAATTCTTCGTTTTGAAAGAAAATATTTAAATAAGTTTATAGGGTTAGCTTTAAAAAGAATTTAAAAAAATGGGATAATCCGGATGGGCCTCCCAGTAACCAAGAAGTATATATAAAATATTTTTAAAATTTGTTCAATTATAATACAAGAAAAGTGGTATTAGACTACAATTATGAGCAAAGCAGAAGCGAATTGTAAGACCCTAATTTTATTTCCCTTTCAAAAAAAAACACTTAAATGAGTTTATTATAGGGTAAGCTTAAAAAAATAAATTGTAGCACAAGTAAGGTAGTATGAAATTACACTTATAGGCGAAGCCCAGGTAAATTTTAAAACCTTAATTTTTGAATTTTCCTTTTTAAAAAAATATATTTAAATTAGTCTAATTTAGGGTTGGCTTTTTAAAAAAATCTTTAAATAAGATTAAGTAAAGGGTTAGCTTTAAAAAAAAATAGGAGAATCGTAGATGTTCTAGTAATCAAGATATATTTTTAAAATTTGCACATACCTTTGATATAATATAAACCACCGGAACTTTGTGACCGACACTGTATGCATTAGTGGGTAAATTCTTTGATTGTTCTGTTTCACTTCACTACCACAAATTACTTATTTCACTTCAGTGTTACCCTTTTTTTCACTTAACTAAGACATCTATTAACTATTTTTATACATAAATACACACTATTTTTAAGAAACTCTCTTTTGATGTTACCCGTTCGAGGACCAAGACACAAATGACTCAGCAATTATCTGGATTTGTAAATGTTTTTCTTATCTTCATATATACCAGTTACTATTTGGTTGAATCCTCGTAGGCCATTTAAACGTTGCTAGTTTTTGGCTTTACGGTTTTTTTTATTATAGAGGTTACAATTTTTAAAGCATAATGCCCTAATGTATATAAATTGTTAGTAAGTATGTTAATATAAATAGTATAGTGGGATGCCAATACAAAGTGAATGGATTATATGTGACCTCCCGGGTTATGTTTGTTTTTTTAGTGAGTCACCTTCTTTGTGATATTTTGCTTTTGCGAGTATAATACAGGGTGGTCCAGAAACGGCGAATTTATTCCACGCACGTGTAAAAAATCTGAATTTTGATATTGGGATGGGGCCTTATAAGAGATTTGAAGCCCGACTTTGAAATTTTAAATGTATACCTATATTTTTTATTGCTAATTTGGTTTCAGCGAAAAAGTTTACATCTAAATCGGCCAAAACTCGCGGGAATGAATTATCCAGGAAAGGGGGTGAATTTTAGCCAAAGTCATCCCTTAACAATAGGGCGCGAGAATCCGGGTCAAAGGCACTTCTTGGGGGTTTTTGGGGGCACTGATTCGAAATCGGCCGTTGAAACAACCCTACAACCGACGAAGTTGGCTATGCGGGGGTGAATTTTTGCCAAAATTCACCTCTAAAGTCAACCCTAGACATTGTATTGGTGTTTCGAGATTAGATTCGGAATCAGCACCCCTAAAAACTCCCGAGGAGTAACTTTGACCCGGATTTTCGCAACCTATCGTTAAGGGGTAACTTTGGCCAAAATTCACTCCTTCGGAAAATTCACCCCGCGGGTTTTAGCCTATTTGGATATAAAATTTTCCGACGAAATCGAATCCGCAATAAAAAATATAGGTTTGCATTTGACATTTCAAAGTCGGGTCTCATAAATCTTATAAGGGGTAGGGCTCCACGTACTTCAAAACTATTATAAAATATTTTATAAATTTGGACAGTTATAATACAAGAACGAAAATATTAGACCTTACTCATAAGCAAAGGCCAAGCTAATTGTAAAACCTTAATTTTTTTCCCTTTTTAAAAAAATATATTTAAATGGGTTTAATTTAGGGTTGGATTTTTAGAAAATAAAAAAAATCGGCTAATCCTCCCCGTAACCAAGAAATGTTATGAAATATTATAAAAATTTGTAAAATTATAACACAAGTAAGGTAGTATTAGGCAATACTTATAAGCAAAGTCCAAGTAAATTGTATAACCGCAGTTTTAATTCCCTTTAAAAAAATATGTTTTTAAAAAGTTTAATTTAGGGTTAGCTTTTAAAAATAAAAAAAGATAGGATAATCGGGTAGATCTCCTAGTAATCAATAAATATTTTTAAAATTTGTACATACTGTATGCATTAGTGAGTAAATCCTTTGACAGTTCTGTTTCACTTTACCACACTTTGCTTATTTCACTTTAGTCTTACACTATTTCTACACTAAACTAAGACACCTATTCACTATTTTTATACATAAATACACACTATTTTTAAGAAACTATCTTTCGATGTTACCCGTTCGAGGACCAAGACACAAATGACTCAGCAATTATCCGGATTTGTAAATGTTTTTCTTATCTTGATGTATACGATTTACTATTTGGTTGAATCATAGTAGGTCATTTAAATCTTACTGATTATCCCGGTATAATATCACTTGACGCTGCTAGTTTTTGGCGTTATTATTTTTTGTTATAGAGGTTACAATTTCTAAAGCATAATTGCCCTAATGTATGTAAATTGTTAGTAAGTATGTTAATATAAATAGTATAGTAGGGTGCCTATACAAAGTGAATGGATTATATATGACCTCCCGGATTATGTTCATTGTTTTCTTATCTTGACATATACCATTTACAAAATGGTTGAATCCTAGTAGGCCATAAAAATCTGACAGATTACCCTCTGTATATTACTTGACGTTGCTAGTTTTTAACGGTTATATTTTTTGTTATAGAAGTTGCAAATTTTAAAGCATAATTTTTGAAATGTATATAAATTATTATTAATAATTATGTTAGTATAAATAGCCCACTAGAATGCCTATACAATGTGAATGGATTATATACAAGACCTTGGGGTTTATGTTTGTTTTTTTTTAGTGAGTCACCTTTTTCTGTATTATACAGGGTGGTTTAAAAGTTTGAAAACCGCCAATTTACTTCACGCGCGGATAGAAAATCGGAATTCTGATACTGGGACCTTTGGTAAATATTCCCGGAAAATCGAATGGGCCCATAAGAAGGCCAATAAGAATTTGTTTTATTATAGCACAAGTAAGCTAGTATTAGACTACAATAAGCAAAGCCCAAGTGAATTGTCTAACTCTAATTTAAATCTTCTTTTAAAAGAAAATATTTAAATAAGTTTAGTTTAGGGTTAGCTTTTGAAAAATAAAAAAAAAAGATAGGATAATCGGGTAGATCTCCTAGTAATCAAGAAATATTTTTAAAATGTGTACATACTTTTGGTATAATATAAACCGGCACTTTGTGACCGACACTGTATGCACTAGTGAGTAAATCCTTGAGAGTTCTGTTTTACTTCACTACCACACTTTGCTAATTTCACTATTTTTACACTTGACTATATACCTATTCACTATTTTTAAACATAAATACACACTATTTTTAAGAAACTATCTTTCGATGTTACCTGTTCGAGGACCAAGACACAAATGACTCAGCAATTATCCGGATTTGTAAATGTTTTTCTTATCTTGATATATATGATTCACTATTTGGTTGAGTCATAGTAGGTCATTTAAATCTTACTGATTATCCCGGTATAATATCACTTGACGCTGCTAGTTTTTGGCGTTATTATTTTTTGTTATAGAGGTTACAATTTCTAAAGCATAATTGCCCTAATGTATGTAAATTGTTAGTAAGTATGTTAATATAAATAGTATAGTAGGGTGCCTATACAAAGTGAATGGATTATATATGACCTCCCGGATTATGTTCATTGTTTTCTTATCTTGACATATACTATTTACAAAATGGTTGAATCCTAGTAGGCCATAAAAATCTGACAGATTACCCTCTGTATATTACTTGACGTTGCTAGTTTTTAACGGTTATATTTTTTGTTATAGAAGTTGCAAATTTTAAAGCATAATTTTTGAAATGTATATAAATTATTATTAATAATTATGTTAGTATAAATAGCCTACTAGAATGCCTATACAATGTGAATGGATTATATACAAGACCTTGGGGTTTATGTTTGTTTTTTTTTTTTAGTGAGTCACCTTTTTCTGTATTATACAGGGTGGTTTAAAAGTTTGAAAACCGCCAATTTACTTCACGCGCGGATAGAAAATCGGAATTCTGATACTGGGACCTTTGGTAAATATTCCCGGAAAATCGAATGGGCCCATTAGAAGGCCAATAAGAATTTGTTTTATTATAGCACAAGTAAGCTAGTATTAGACTACAATAAGCAAAGCCCAAGTGAATTGTCTAACTCTAATTTAAATCTTCTTTTAAAAGAAAATATTTAAATAAGTTTAGTTTAGGGTTAGCTTTTGAAAAATAAAAAAAAAAGATAGGATAATCGGGTAGATCTCCTAGTAATCAAGAAATATTTTTAAAATGTGTACATACTTTTGGTATAATATAAACCGGCACTTTGTGACCGACACTGTATGCACTAGTGAGTAAATCCTTGAGAGTTCTGTTTTACTTCACTACCACACTTTGCTAATTTCACTATTTTTACACTTGACTATATACCTATTCACTATTTTTAAACATAAATACATACTATTTTTAAGAAACTATCTTTCGATGTTACCTGTTCGAGGACCAAGACACAAATGACTCAGCAATTATCCGGATTTGTAAATGTTTTTCTTATCTTGATATATATGATTCACTATTTGGTTGAGTCATAGTAGGTCATTTAAATCTTACTGATTATCCCGGTATAATATCACTTGACGCTGCTAGTTTTTGGCGTTATTATTTTTTGTTATAGAGGTTACAATTTCTAAAGCATAATTGCCCTAATGTATGTAAATTGTTAGTAAGTATGTTAATATAAATAGTATAGTAGGGTGCCTATACAAAGTGAATGGATTATATATGACCTCCCGGATTATGTTCATTGTTTTCTTATCTTGACATATACCATTTACAAAATGGTTGAATCCTAGTAGGCCATAAAAATCTGACAGATTACCCTCTGTATATTACTTGACGTTGCTAGTTTTTAACGGTTATATTTTTTGTTATAGAACTTGCAAATTTTAAAGCATAATTTTTGAAATGTATATAAATTATTATTAATAATTATGTTAGTATAAATAGCCCACTAGAATGCCTATACAATGTGAATGGATTATATACAAGACCTTGGGGTTTATGTTTGTTTTTTTTTTAGTGAGTCACCTTTTTCTGTATTATACAGAGTGGTTTAAAAGTTTGAAAACCGCCAATTTACTTCACGCGCGGATAGAAAATCGGAATTCTGATACTGGGACCTTTGGTAAATATTCCCGGAAAATCGAATGGGCCCATTAGAAGGCCAATAAGAATTTGTTTTATTATAGCACAAGTAAGCTAGTATTAGACTACAATAAGCAAAGCCCAAGTGAATTGTCTAACTCTAATTTAAATCTTCTTTTAAAAGAAAATATTTAAATAAGTTTAGTTTAGGGTTAGCTTTTGAAAAATAAAAAAAAAAGATAGGATAATCGGGTAGATCTCCTAGTAATCAAGAAATATTTTTAAAATGTGTACATACTTTTGGTATAATATAAACAGGCACTTTGTGACCGACACTGTATGCACTAGTGAGTAAATCCTTGAGAGTTCTGTTTTACTTCACTACCACACTTTGCTAATTTCACTATTTTTACACTTGACTAAGATACCTATTCACTATTTTTAAACATAAATACACACTATTTTTAAGAAACTATCTTTCGATGTTACCCGTTCGAGGACCAAGACACAAATGACTCAGCAATTATCCGGATTTGTAAATGTTTTTCTTATCTTGATATATATGATTCACTATTTGGTTGAGTCATAGTAGGTCATTTAAATCTTACTGATTACTCCGGTATAATATCACTTGACGCTGCTAGTTTTTGGCGTTATTATTTTTTGTTATAGAGGTTACAATTTCTAAAGCATAATTGACCTAATGTATGTAAATTGTAAGTATGTTTATATAAATAGTATGGTAGGATGCCTATACAAAGCAAATGGATTATACATGACCTCCCGGGTTGTGTTCATTGTTTTCTTATCTTGATATATACCATTTACAAAATGGTTCAATCCTAGAAGGCCATGAAAATTTGACAGATTACTCCCTGTATATCACTTGACGTTGCTAGTTTTTAACGTTATTGTTTTTTGTTATAGAAGTTGCAATTTTTTAAGCATAATTTTTGAAATGTACCTACATTATTGCTAATAAATATGTTAATATAAATAGCCCACTGGTATGCCTATACAAAGTGCATTGATTATATACAGGACCTCCCGGTTTATTTTTGTTTTTTTAGCGAGTCACCTTTTTTTGTAATTTTGCTTTTGCGAAAATTAAACAGGGTGGTTCAAAAGTCTGGAAACGACAAATTTATGCAGTGACGGGTAGAAAATCTGAATTTTGATACTAGGACCTTTGGTAACTTTTCCCGGGGAATCTAATGGGCCCATCAGATTTTGGGCCGGAAGGGGCCTTATAAGAGATATAAAGCACGGCTTTGAAATTTTAAATGCAAACCTATATTTTTTATTCTAAATTTGGAATTAGCGGAAAATTTTACATTCAAATTGGCCAAAAGTCCCGGGGGCGAATTATCCGAGGAGAGGGAAGGCGTGAATTTTAGCCAAAGTCACCCCTTAATGATAGGTCGCGAGAATCCGGGTCAAAGTGACTTCTTGGGAGTTTTGTAAGGGGCGGATTCGGAATCCGCCGTTGAAACAACCCTACAACTGACGAGGGTAACTATGCGTGAGTGAATTTTTGCCAACTTCAAGCAACGTATTGGTGATTTGAGATCATATTCGGAATCAGCACCCCCAAAAACTCCCGAGAAGTAACTCTGATCCGGATTCTCGCGACCTATCGTTAAGGGGTGACTTTGGCCAAAATTTACTCCTTCGGAATATTCGCCTCTGCGGGTTTTAGCCTATTTCGATGTAACATTTTCCTCCGAAATCGAATCCGCAATAAAAAATTTAGGTTTGCATTTGAAATTTCACAGTCGGGCCTCATATCTCTTATAACGGGTAGGGCTTCCCGTACTCAAGAAATATTTTAAAATATTTTATAAATTTGGACAATTATAATAGAAGAACCTTAATAGACCACACTTATAAGTAAATTGTAAAACCTTAATTTTATTTCCCTTTTTTAAATAAAATATTTAAATGGGTTTAATTTAGGGTTGGCTATTTAAAAAAAAAATTAAAATTGGGATAATACTCCCCTCCCCGTAACCAAGAAATGTTATGAAATATTATACAAATTTGTAAAATTATAACACAAGTAAGGTAGTATAAGCTCAATGGAGTGGAAATCCCCTTCTCAAAAGAGGTTAAGTATCTAGGAGTGATTTTTGACCAAAAGATGAACTGGGGACCACACCTCAACAAACTTGTTCAGAAGGCAAAAATTGCCCTCGGAGATGTCGCAGACTTTGTGGAAAAAGCTGGGGACTTAACCCAAAGATGAACATGTGGTTGTATAAAATGGTAATAAGACCCATGATAACCTATGGTTCAGTTGCCTGGGGGGCAAGAGTCTCACAGACCATAGCAATCAGACAACTTCAAAGTGTGCAAAGGCTAGCATGCGTATGCATCACGGGAGCTATGAGAACAACTCCAACCGCAGCCCTGGAAGTGCTGCTAAACCTGCCGCCACTCCACATCTACATACAGGGGCAAGTAAAGGCGGTACTCTATAGGCTCAAAGGAGGTCAAAGTCCAATTATAGAACACCGAAGGACTCCAAGATGGGAAATAGAGGAGGGCCAAGAGGTCAGCTCATTGTTTGAGATGCCCTCAGACAGGACAACCCCTCGTTTCATCTTCAATAGACACTTTCGTATTGTCATACCAGATAGGGAGGACTGGAAGGAAGGCCCTCCAATCAAGGCCGATCATATCTGGTATACAGATGGCTCCAAGACCAACAAGGGTGTAGGAGCTGGCATCTATGGAGATAAGCCTAGAGAAAAGGTAATCTTAAGTCTCGGTCAGCACGCCACGGTTTTCCAAGCGGAAATCGCAGCAATAGTGCATTGCGCCGTGAGGATTAAAGAAAAAGGGAGTAAAGGAAAAAATATCGTCATTTACTCAGATAGCCAAGCGGCCTTGAAGGCCATCAGTTCCCCAAAAGTTACTTCCAAACTAGTCGGGGACTGTATACAGGCCCTGGAAAAAGTCGGCTTGGAAAACAAACTTACGGTAGCCTGGGTACCAGGCCACGAGGACCATCCAGGTAACGAAGAGGCCGACGACCTAGCCAAAAGAGGATCAGCCGCGGAAATGATAGGCCCGGAGCCATTCTGCGGTATCTCGGCAGGTCTCTTCAAAGCATCTATTAAGAGTTGGGTAGACAGACAGTTTCAAAGCTGGTGGGTACAAACACCGGGACAACGACAGGCAAAGCAGTTCATTACGACCTGCTCGGCCAAGTTTACATCGGACCTACTGAGCCACAGCCGTAAGGTCGTAAGGATAACGGTAGGTCAACTAACAGGTCATTGTAAACTCAACAAGCACCTGGAAAGAATAAACCTGGTGGAGGATAGCCTGTGTAGGTTCTGCCAGGAGGCTGAAGAAACAGCCCTACATGTGTGGTGCCATTGCGAAGCACTATGCAGGCTTAGGTTTACTAGGCTTGGGAAGGAGAAGCCAAAACCGGCAAGTTATATGGAGTGGCCAGTGTCGAGACTCTGGAGTCTAGTTAAGAAGACGGGCTTGGACAAGGTACTCTAAAGAACGATAGGAGAAACCACAATAAATCTGGTAAGGTTGCAGTGGTGGAGGTCATTTTTCGCCATCTCCGCTCAAATAATCTAATCTAATCTAAGGTAGTATTAGGCAAAACTTATAAGCAAGTTCCAAGTGAATTGTATAACCTTAATTATAATTGCCATTTTTTAATATTTAAAAAAGTTTAGTTTAAAGTAAGCTTTTGAAAAATAAAAAAAAGATAGGATAATCGGGTAGATTTCCTAGTATTCAAGAAATATTATTAAAATGTGTAGGTATAATATAAACCGGCACTTTGTGACCGACACTGTATGCACTAGTAAGTAAATCCTTTGACAGTTCTGTTTTACTTTACTACCACACTTTGCTTATTTCACTTTAGTCTTACACTATTTCTACACTAAACTAAGACACGTATTCACTATATTAATTCATAAATTCACATTATTTTTAAGACACTATCTTATGATGTTACCCATTCGAGAACCAAGACAAAAATGACTCAGCAATTATCCGGATTTGTAAATGTTTTTCTCATCCTGATATATGCTATTCACTATTTGGTTGAATCATAGTAGGCCATTTAAATCCTACCGATTACCCCTGTATAATACCACTTGACGTTGCTATTTTTTAACGTTATTGTTTTTTGTTAGAGAGTTTACAATTTCTAAAGCATAACTGTCCTAATGTATATAAATTGTTAGTAAATATGTTAATATAAATAGTATAGTAGGATGCCTATACAAAGTGAATAAATTATATATGACCTCCCGGGTTATGTTCATTGTTTTCTTATCTTGACATATGCTATTTACAAAATGGGTGAATCCTAGTAGGCCATAAAAATCTGACAGATAACAAACTATATATTAGTTGACTACTTTTTAACGTTTTTGTTTTTTGTTATAGAGGTTGCAATTTTATAAGTATATAAATTATTGCTAATAATTATGTTAATATAAATTGCCCACTGAGATGCCTATACAAAGGGCATGGATTATATACAAAACACCCGGTTTATGTTTGTTTTTTAGTGAGTCACCTTTTTTGTATTATACAGGGCGGTTTAAAAGCCTGGAAACCGCGAATTTATTCCACGCACGGATAGAAAATCGGAATCCTGATACTGGGATCTTTAGTAAATTTTCCCCAGAAATCAAATGGGCCCATTAGATTTTGGGCCCGATGGGGATTTATAAGAGGTATAAGGCCCGACTTTGAAATTTTAAATGCAAACCCATATTTTTTAATGCCAATTTGGATTAAGCGGCAAGTTTTACATTCAACTTGGCCAAAACCCGCGGGGATGAATTATACAGGGGGGATAGGGAGAATTTTAGCCAAAGTCACCCCTTAACAATAGGTCGCGAGAATCCGGGTCAAAGTGACTTCTCGGGGGTGTCCGGGGGGGTCGATTCCGAATATGATCTCAAAACACCTTTACTTTGCCCGGGGGTGACTTCGCGGGGGTATATTTTGGCTAAAATCACCCCTTAACGATAGATCGCGAGAATCCGGGTCTAAGGTACTTCTCGGGGGTTTTTGGGAGCACTGATTCGGAATCCGCTTACAACCGACAAGGGTGGCCTTGCGGGGGTAAATTTTGGCCAAAATTCATCCCACGGAGCCAACCCCAGGCATTGTATATTTGTGTTTTGAGATCAAATTCAAAATCAGCACCCCGAAAACTCCCAAGAAGTAACTTTGACCCGGAATCTCGCAACCTATCGTTAAGGGGTGACTTTGGCTAAAATTCTCCCCAACCCTCAGGATAATTCACCACCGCGGGTTTTAGCCTATTTGGATGTATAATTTTCCGTCGAATCCGAATCCGCATTGAAAAAATATAGGTTTGCATTTAAAATTTTAAAGTCGGGCTCCATATCTCTTATAAGGCCTCCTTGGGCCCAAAATCTGATGGGCTTATTCGATTCCCCGGGCAAAATTAGTTAAGGTCCCAGTACCAGAATTTCGATTTTCTACCCGTACGTAAAATAAATTCGCCGTTTCCAAACTTTTGGTTGCATCCTGGAAGGCCATGGAAATCTGACAGATTTAACCCATCACTTGACGTTGCTAGCTTTTACCGTTGTTTTTTGTTATACAGGTTACAATTCTTAAAGCATGATTGCCAGAATGTATGCAAATTCCTGCTATATCTAGATTGTACATATTTGGAAAGAAGTAATTATTTTATAATGTGTAAGTTGTATAAAAAGGATTTTTGTATGTACAAAGTGGGTCGAAAAGTAGTTCGTTTTCGATAGCATCCAAACTGTGTGAATATCAAAAAAGTATTTTTTTACGAACTTATAGGCTTTAAAAAAGTATACAAGAATAAATTGTCGTAAAACATATACGGTGTATCAAAAAAGAGTTGAACAAAGAAAACAATATACAGTGGATTAAAAAAGTGCGGAGAAAAAAATATACATGAACGTTGGTAACTTTCAGACTTTTGGGTTTGAGAGTTCGCTTCCAATTTGGCGTACTTATCTTAGTTGTTATGACTACTTTTTTTTACCCGATGAGATAATCAAAAGGGATAGTTTTTAACCCAGAGGCTTAAAACAATTTTGTATAATATTATCTTTTAAAATTAAGAAGGGGGAAATAAAAAATAACCTAAAAAACATGTTTTTAAAATTTGCATAAAGCTAAGTAAGTTAGTATTAGACTACACTTATAAGCAAAGCCCAAGTGAATTGAATAACCTTATTTAAATTCTCCCTTTTAAAAGAAAATATTTAAATAAGTTTATAGGGTTAGCTTTTAAAAGAATTTAAAAAAATGGGATAATTCGGATGGGTCTCCCAGTAACCAAGAAGTATATATAAAATACTTTTAAAATTTGTTCAATTATAATACAAGATAAGTGGTATTAGACTACAATTATAAGCAAAGCACAAGCGAATTGTAAGACCCTAATTTTATTTCCCTTTCAAAAAAAAAACACTTAAATGAGTTTATTGGGTAAGCTTTAAAAAAAATTTAAAATAAATATTATAAAATATTTTTAAAAATTGTTTAATTGTAGCCTCGATGGTAGCACAAGTAAGGTAGTATCAGACTACACTTATAAGCAAAGCCCAGGTAAATTTTAATTGCTAATTTGGTTTCAGCGGAACATTTAACATCTACATTGGCCAAAACTTGCGGGGATGAATCATCCAGGAAGGGAGGTGAATTTTAGCCAAAGTCATCCCTTAACAATAGGTCGCGAGAATTCGGGTCAAAGGTACTTCTCGGGGGTTTTTGGGAGTACTGATTCGAAATGCGCCGTTGAAACAACCCTACAACCGACAAAGTTGGCTATGCGGGGATAAATTTTTACCAAAATTCACCCCCGGAGCCAATTTTAGGCATCGTATTGGTGTTTTGAGCTCAGATTCGGAATCAGCACCCCCGAAAACTCCCAAGAAGGAAGTAACTTTGACCCGAATTCTCGCGATCTATCGTTAAGGGGTAACTTTAGCCAAAATTCACCCCTTCAAAAAAATTATTTTAGCGGGTATTAGCCTATTTGGATCTAAAATTTCCGCCGAAATCGAAGCCGCAATGAAAAATATAGGTTTGCATTTGAAATTTCAAAGTATCACACTATAGGAAAAAGCAAAGCACAAGTAAATTGTAAAAACCTTAATTTTATTTCTCTTAAAAAAAGATTTAAATGAGTTTAATTTAGGGTTAGCTTTTTAAACAATAAACAAACGGGATAATCCTCCCCGTAACTAAGAAATGTTATGAAATATTTTAAAAATTTGTACAATTATAACACGAGTAAGGTAGTATTAGGCAATACTTATAAGCAAAGCCCAAGTGAATTGTATAATTTTCTTTTAAAAAAATCTATATATTTAAAAAAGTCTAGTTTAGGGTTAGCTTTTGAAAAATATAAAAAAAGGATAATCGGGTAGATTTTCTAGTAATCAAAAAATATTTTTAAAATATTATGTACATACCTTTGGTATAATGTAAACTGTGAACCGGCAGTTTGTGATCGACTCTGTATGCACAAGTGAGTAAATCCTTTGACACTTCTGTTTCACTTTACTACCACACTTTGCTTATTTCACTTTAGTTTTACACTATTTTTATATTTTTATACATAAATACATACTATTTTTAAGAAACTATCTTTCGATGTTACCCGTTCGAGTACCAAGACACACATGACTCAGCAATTATCCGGATTTGTAAATGTTTTCTTATCTTGATATATACGATTCACTATTTGGTTGAATCCTAGTAAGCCATTTAAATATCACCGATTACCCCTGTATAATATCACTTGACGTTGCTAGTTTTTGGCGTTATGGTTTTTTATTATAGGGGTTGCAATTTTTAAAGCATAATTGCCCTACTGTATATAAATAGTTAGTAAGTATGTTAATATAAATAGTATAGTAGGATGCCTTTACAAAGTGAATGGATTATATATGACCTCCCGGGTTATGTTCATTGTTTTCTTAGTGAGTCACCTTTTTGTGATATTTTGCTTTTGCGAGTATAATACAGAATACAGGGTAGTTCAACGGTCTGGAAATGGCGAATTTATTCCACGCACGTGTAAAAAATCAGAATTTTGATACTGGAACATTTACCTAGTAATATTTCCCGATGGGGCCTTATAAGAGATTTGAAGCCCAACTTTGAAATTTTAAATGCAAACCTATATTTTTTATTGCGAATTTGGTTTCAGCGAAAAATTTAACATCTTAATTGGCCAAAACTTGCGGGGATGAATTATCCGGGAGGGTATGTGAATTTTAGCCAAAGTCATCCCTCAACAATAGGTCGCGGGAATCCGGGTCACAGGTACTTCTCGGGGGTTTTTGGGGGCACTGATTCGAAATCCGCCGTTGGAACAACCCTACAACCGACGAAGTTGGCTATGCGGGGGTGAATTTTGGCTAAAGTTCGCCCCTGAAGCCAACCCCAGACATTGTATTGGTGTTTCGAGATCAGATTCGAAATCAGCACCTCCGAAAACTCCCGAGAAGTAACTTTGACCCAGATTCTCGCAACCTATCGTTAGGGAAAACTTTGGTCAAAATTCACTCCTTCGGAAAATTTACCCCCGCGGGTTTTAGCCTATTTTGATATAAAAATTTTCCGCCGAAATCGAATCCGCAATAAAAAATTTAGGTTTGCATTTGAAATTTCAAAGTCGGGCCTTATATCTCTTATAAGGGGTAGGTAGGGCTCCATGTACCCAAGAAATGAATAAAATATTTTATAAATTTGGACAATTATAATACAAAAACGGATGTATTAGACCTCACTTATAAGCAAAGTTTAAGCTAATTGCAGCTAATTGCAAAACCTTGATCGTATTTCCCTTTCAAAAAAAATATTTAAATAAGTTAAATTCAGGGTTGGCTTTTTAAAAAAATTAAGTATAAATATTATACAATATATTTTAAAAATTTGGTTAATTATAGCAAAAGTAAGCTAGTATTAGACTACACGAATAAGCAAAGCCCAAGTGAATTGTCTAACCCTAATTTAAAACTCTTTTTAAAAAGAAAATATTTGACAATTCTGTTTCACTTTACTACCACACTTTGCTTATTTCACTTTAGTCTTACACTATTTTTACACTTAACTAAGACACCTATTCACTATTTTTATACATAAATACACACTATTTTTAAGAAACTATCTTTCGATGTTACCTGTTCGAGGACCAAGACACAAATGACTCAGCAATTATCCGGATTTGTAAATGTTTTTCATATCTTGATATATACGATTCACTATTTGGTTGAATCATAGTAGGTCATTTAAATCTTACTGATTACCCCGGTATAATATCACTTGACGCTGCTAGTTTTTGGCGTTATTATTTTTTGTTATAGAGGTTACAATTTCTAAAGCATAATTGCCCTAATGTATGTAAATTGTTAGTAAGTATGTTAATATAAATAGTATAGTAGGATGCCTATACAAAGTGAATGGATTATATATGACCTCCCGGATTATGTTCATTGCTTTCTTATCTTGACATATACCATTTACTAAATGGTTGAATCCTAGTATCATCACTTGACGTTGCTGGTTTTTAATGTTTATATTTTTTGTTATTGAGGTTGCAATTTTTAAAGCATAATTTTTAAAATGTATATAAATTATTGCTAATAATTATGTTAGTATAAATAGCCCACTAGAATGCCTATACAATGTGAATGGATTATATACAAGACCATGGGGTTTAGGTTTGTTTTTTTTAGTGAGTCACCTTTTTTGTATTATACAGGGTGGTTTAAAAGTTTGAAAACCGCGAGTTTATTCCACGCGCGGATAGAAAATCGGAATTCTGATACTGGGACCTTTAGTAAATATTCCCGGAAAATTGAATGGGCCCATTAGATTTTGGGCCCACTGGGGCCTTAAAAGAGATATGAGGCCTGACTTTGAAATTATAAAAGCAAACCTATACTTTTTATTGCGATTTGAATTTAGTGAAAAATTTTACATTTTAATTGGCCAAAACCCGCGGAGTGAATTATCATGTGGGGAGGTGGGGTGAATTTTAGCCAAAGTCACCCTTTAACGATCGGTCGTGGGAATCCGGGTCAAAATGATTTCTCGGGGGTTTTTGGGGGCGTCGATTTCGAATCTGACCTCGAAACACCCTTACTTTGCCCAAGGAGAGCTTCGAAGGGGCAAATTTTGGCTAAAAATCACCCCTTAACGATAGGTCGCGAGAATCGGTTAAAAGTACATTTCAGGGGTTTTTAAGGGCACTGATTTGGAATCCGCCGTTAAAACAACCCTACAACCGACGAGGGTGGCTATGCGGGAGTAAATTTTGGCCAAAATTCACCTCCGCGGAGCAAATCCCAGGCATCGTATTGGTGTTTCGAGATCAGATTCGGAATCAGCACCCCCGAAAACTCCCAAGAAGTAATATTGACCCGGATTCTCGCGACCTATCTTTAAGGGGTGCCTTTGGTCAAAATTCACCTCTCCGAAAAATTCACCCCCGCGGGTTTTAGCCTATTTAAATGAAGGGTTTGCATTTGAAATCTCAAAGTCGGGCCTCATATCTTTTATGAGGCCCCTTTTAAAAAAATATATTTAAAAGAGTTTAATTCAGGGTTGGCTTTTTGAAAAATTTAAGTATAAATATTATAAAATATTTTAAAAATTTGTTTTATTATAGCACACGTAAGCTAGTATTAGACTACAATAAGCAAAGCCCTAGTGAATTGTCTAACTCTAATTTAAATCTCCTTTTAAAAGATAATATTTAAATAAGTTTAGTTTAGGGTTAGCTTTTGAAAAATAAAAAAAAAGATAGGATAATCAGGTAGATCTCCTAGTAATCAAGAAATATTTTTAAAATGTGTACATACCTTTGGTATAATATAAACCGGCACTTTGTGACCGACACTGTATGCACTAGTAAGTAAATCCTTTGACAGTTCTGTTTTACTTCACTACCACACTTTGCTTATTTCACTTTAGTGTTACACTATTTTTACACTTGACTAAGACACCTATTCTCTATTTTTAAACATAAATACACACTGTTTCAATGGTTTTTGGGCTTTTAGGCCGGCGTCGATTGTCTGGTTCACAGTTTATTTCACAGTTTATAAATACACACTATATTTAAGCCACTATCTTTCGATGTTACCCGTTCTAGGACCAAAACAAAAATGACTCAGCAATCATCCGGATTTTTGAACGTTTTTCTTATCTTCATATCTACTATTCTCTATTTGGTTGAATCATAGTAGGTCATTTAAATCTTACTGATTACCCCGGTATAATATCACTTGACGCTGCTAGTTTTTGGCGTTATTAGTTTTTGTTATAGAGGTTACAATTTCTAAAGCATAATTGCCCTAATGTATGTAAATTGTTAGTAAGTATGTTAATATAAATAGTATAGTAGGATGCCTATACAAAGTAAATGGATTATACATGACCTCCCGGGTTGTGTTCATTGTTTTCTTATCTTGATATATACCATTCACAAAACGATTCAATCCTAGAAGGCCATGAAAATCTGACAGATTACTCCCTGAATATCACTTGACGTTGCTAGTTTTTAACGTTATTTTTTTTGTTATAGAGGTTGCAATTTTTTAAGCACAATTTTTGAAATGTAAATTCATTATTGCTAATAAATATGTTAATATAAATAGCCCACTGGTATGCCTATCCAAAGTGCATTGATTATATACAAGACCCCCCGGTTTATTTTTGTTTTTTTTAGTGAGTCACCTTTTTTTGTAATTTTGCTTTTGCGGGTATTATACAGGGTGGTTCATAAGTCTGGAAACGATAAATTTATTCCGCGCATGGGTGGAAAATCTGAATTTTGATACTAGGACCTCTAGTAATTTTTCCCGGGGAATCGAATGGGCCCATCAGATTTTGGGCCCGATGGGGCTTTATAAGAGATATAAAGCTCGACTTTGAAATTTTAAATGCAAACCTATATTTTTTATTCTTAATTTGGAGTTAGCGGAAAATTTTACATTCAAATTGGCCAAAACTCGCGGGGGTGAATTATCCGAGGAGTGGGGGAGGCGTGAATTTTAGCCAAAGTCACCCCTTAATGATAGTTCGCGAGAATCCGGGTCAAAGTGGCTTCTCGGGAGTTTTGGAAGGGGCGAATTCGGAATCCGCCGTTGAAACAACCCTAAAACCGACGAGGGTGGCTGTGCGTGGGTAAATTTTGGCCAAAATTCACCCCCAGTGCCAACCTCAAGCATCGTATAGGTGATTCGAGATCATATTTGGAATCAGCACCCCCAAAAACTCCCGAGAAGTAACTTTGATCCGGATTCTCGCGACCTATCGTTAAGGGGTGACTTTGGCCAAAATTTGCTCCTTTGGAATATTTACCTTTGCAGGTTTTAGCCTATTTGGATGTAACATTTTCCGCCGAAATCGAATCCGCAATAAAAAATTTAGGTTTGCATTTGAAATTTCACAGTCGGGCCTCATATCTCTTATAAGGGGTAGGGCTCCCCGTACTCAAGAAATATTATAAAATAGTTTATACATTTGGACAATCATAATGCAAGAACCATATAAACCACACTTATAAGTAAACCCCAAGTAAATTGTAAAACCTTCATTTTATTTCCCTTTTTTAAATAAAATATTTAAATGGGTTTAATTTAGGGTTGGCTATTTAAAAAAAATAAAAATGGGCTAATCCTCCCTGTAACCAATAAATGTTATGAAATATTATACAAATTTGTAAAATTATAACACAAGTAAGGTAGGTAGGTTTAAAGTGAGTGTACTTTTTACGCCCTCCACTGCGACCGCTCGGTATATTGTGGCACCTTTTTATATTTCTCCCAATAGGATCGGGCTTCTAATGAATCCGATACCAGATTGGGAGAGAGTTCTTACATCTCCTCTTACTCGTGTCGCTACCGGACACGAGCACAATGTGTTCTGATCTGTTCTGGTGTCCCTATCTCCTGGAGAGTATGACGAGCAGAGGATTAGATCCATCACGCCCTCCTCTCCCGGTCTAGTGAGGCGGGTAGCTACCAGGTCCTTGTTACAGGAACCAGATATTCTCTCTGAGGCCGCATCTCCGGCCTTATCCTATGAAAACGGTCCTATCCGCTTTCTGTTTAAAGCCAGGGAACCCTTTTTCCTATAAAGGCGGTTCTGTCCGCCTTCTGTTTGGATTCAGAGAACACTTCCTAGTAGTCTAAGATCCCACTGCTCGATTCTGCAGGTATCTGTTTTTTTGATACAACCAATTTTAAATGAATGTTAAGGAGGTATGCAATGGATTAGGGATAGGTTGCCTATAAAAAATTAGCCGCAATTATCTGTAATTAATTTTAGTATGACTAATTCGCTGACATAACTTGCAACTATATGTTTTTTTAATGAATTTTACGTCATTT
>JAHBCN010008693.1:0-37829 GCA_019359885.1 Listronotus oregonensis | reverse complement strand
ATTGACGGAACCCAAAATTTTAAAATTTTAGTTAGACTAGGACTTTATGATCTTTTAGGATAACAACGGGGTTTCTCAATAAAAAAAAAATAGCTAATTTGGGGAAAGGGGGGGTTTTTGTCTGACTTGATAATTAGCGAAAGTTTGAAAATATTTAAAATTTAGTTTACGAGCATTATTTATTTAAACAAGTATTTGCTAAAAAGAAAAGTTTATATTTAAGAAAAGATTTCAAGAACGCGGTTTTCTATATAATAGATTTTACTTAAGATAAACCCATCCGGGATATAGACTGGTGCAAGAACAGTCAATTGCCCTCAACCCTCTGGGTTTGGGTTTTTTTAAAACCCAAAAATTTCCCGGGGATGGTATGTAGGGAAAATCTCAAGAACCCCAATTTGTTTAAATGAAAAATTTTTAAACCCTGTCCACGTTATTCTGTGTAAATGTGTTTTTTTATTATTTATGGGCCCGGTTTTTTTTTTTATGATACGTCTTAGTACTTTTAACTTCTAAAAAGAAATATTACTTAATAAGCTATTTAGTTAGTTTTAAGAGGTTTATATTAACATCAATATACAAATATCTACTGACAGTACCACCTCAAGTGTAGAAGCAAAAGAGGTTTTCAATTTAGATCAAACTTATTGCACTTAGGTAACTTTTTTTAAGGTTATTTTTTTTTTTTAATATGTTTACTTTGTATGTTTTCAGTTAGACAACTCTTAGCATTTTTTATTCGAGTCGCTTACATGAAGGCTTCCCTATCTTGCTCACCAAGGGCAAATTTCCCTTCTCTGGCAGTTTCCAAAAAAAGGGCCCCGTGGTGCACTTTTTTTATCCTTTTTCAGTTTATCAGAGGCCCCCTTTCCACTTTGTTCGTTCCTTTATCCCTAGAGTGTCCAGACTATGGCTACCCACAAATGTTTTCCCTTATTTTTCAAATCTTCAAATATTTAAGTCCTGTGTCCCTGTTACCACACTTAAGACACCCACAGTACGTTAGTACCTAGGACTTTAGCCTTCGTGGACTCTCCCAAAATAAAAAAAATATAAGTGTTTTTAAGGGTATTTATTTTTTACGAAGCAAAACGTAAAAAGGATTTTCTTTTTCTTTTTCAAAACGTTTAAAGTGTGGCTTGACTGTTCATTTAACTATCTTATAGTACGTAACCATATAAAAACCTGGTTTTTAATATTTTTTTGGAATTTGGCTTCTAATACCGGGATTTTAAAACCAGATCCCGATCCCGAAAATTATAAATCCTTATATCTACGTTTTCGAAAGATAAAAGATTTAAAACTATATAAGAATTTAACTTTATTCCAAACTCAAATAAGTTAAATTTCGCTTCTAAAATTAAATACAAATTAGACAAATGTTACTGGATAAATTTAATTTATTTTAATTAAGATTATTATTAAGTTTATACACAGCAGCACAGTATTGTATATTTATAAATATTATCGTCAGTTATGGTAATTTTAAAGAAGTTTTAAAAATGTCATAATTTAATGTTTTATGACACAGCTTTTTTTTAAATTACAAGTTCAAAATGACGTATCAACTAAATTGTTTTTGGTTGATAGCACTTTGTTTTTAAATTCATTATAAAAAAAATTAGATATACTTACTGTAGCTTTTAACATGTTTAGCTATTATAATGGTAAAAAATATAATATTCCTAAAGCCATGGAGGTGATATTGAATCTCACCCCCTTTGATATCTTTGTAAGGGAAGCCGCTTTAATAACTCTAACACCCCCGCATTGGGGGCGGTTTTTGATACTAATGTAGGCACTGGCTCAACGGGGCGACGCCTGTGAAGGGATGAAAAAGAACTTCCAAACTACGGCAAGAGCGGACCAGTTGCAGAAGGTTCGTTTTCAAAAACCCATACTATCAACATAAAGGGAACAAACCAATAAGGAACGAGGGAAACCCTTACCTTCCTACGGCCAAAAACCCAAAGGGGGGCACAGGCTTGGCATATACTCAACAACCATAAACCTGAAAATCTGATGGACAATGGGCCCAACCCAGCGTGCTTCAATCCGAATTGACGGCCAAACCTTCGGCTTACGAAATTAAAAGCCGCAACATCACCAACCATACATCTGTATTTATAAAATAGTGGAAAGCATTACTAGCCCGAAGAGACTATGCATTATGAGCCTTGTACTAGAATGTTCTAAATAATGTGGTTAACCTAAGGGGGATCAAGGAACATGACATTTTAAAGGTAATCACCCCGCTGCCCCCGGTTGGCCCGGGGGCCCTGCGATACGAAAACTAGTTGGTCCCGTTCCCACCACTGGATTGACAACAGCAGACACATTAAAGAATCTCCCATAACCTTTAAAAAAAAATGGGATGATACCAAGAACTGAAACTTTAAAAATAATTCTGGTATCCAGACAAGTAAATAGCAAAAAAAAACCTTATGATGCCAAGGAATTTTCGAACACCAACGGGCGTTCTAACGGCTACTGCGGGGCTACGGGGAAACCCTATTTAAAATGGGTCTAACGGACACAGAATTATAAAGAGGTTGTGAACAAGAAAGAGACCGGGGAACACATTTTTCTTGTCCCCCCTTCCTTTGAACGGAACTCCATGCTGGTCACGAATGGCCTTTAAAACTAGCCAAAATTTGGGGGAGATTCCAAAAAGAGTGACACTATTTTAAATCAATGGTTTGGGGACAACGCAAGAAAAGCACGGGGGACCACTGAGGTCGGGGCAGTGGTATATTCCCCCCCTCTAAAATTCAGGATAGAATATAAATTTAAGTTTTAAAAAAAATACAAACAGCAGATATGAAATTGGTTTAAATTTTTTTTAAATTATAAATATAAAAATAATGTTTTTTAAAATCAAAAGAACGCTGTTAATAATTTTCATAATTTATTGCCTTATGAATAAAATGCTTTTGCTTCTTAAATTACAACTTTAAAATGACATGGCAACTAAGTTGTTTCTGATGGCAAAAAATTGTTTTGTTGATAAGTAGCTAATAATGTACCCTTGTAGTATCGTAAGCCACGAAAACAGCGTTGTGCTCATTAAAATAATAGTTAACTTAGGCAAAAGTAGTTTTCGGTCTGACTTAATAATTAGCTCGAGTTTGAAAACTATTTAGGAACTTTAGCTTTACTTTCGAATATTTTGCAGTTACCAAAGATATAAAAAAATTAAAACAATATAAAAATTATACAATATTGCAAATAAAATGATTTAAATTTTTGCTTTTGAATTTAGAGACATATTAGAAAAATGTTATTGCATAATTCAGATAATTTTAATTTTGATTATTGTTTGTTTAATATACACTTTTTTATCTTAAAAATAAAAACATATGTTTTCTTAAAAACGTGATTTATGGATTTTTTGAGGGTTTTTAATATATTTTTTAAATAGTTTCGCGGGTTCTTAATAATTAGTTGACTGAAAAAGCCTGAAGTCTGGGATATATATAAGGTTATCCACGTTACTATGGATATATGTTTGCTCTAATACAAAATAATTTTTCTGTAATGTCGTCTGATCAGCGGTTTTTGAGATAAATAGACATAATAGATTGATGGTAGACCAAACATGTTGTAAATGCCCCAACTAAAAACATAATAAGTGACATAGAAAATGCAACACCGAGAAGGAGTGCTGCAATTTTAAGCAGTTTTACAATTTTTAGGTATACTGATAAATATAAAGTGATTAAAATTTGAACTCGAAATTTCGCAAAATAGTTAGATATTCCCCTTTTAAATTTTAAAATTTTGTGAAGCATCTGTTCGCTACACATTGTTAAGTCGTTGCGGCATTGATTGAAAAAATTGATGTCTTCTTGGTGTATTGTATCTCAGGCCCTCTGAATTTATTTTTAGACCTTCAATGATTGGGGGGGTGCGGGGAAATTTTTTGGGTCATATCCCATACATGTTCGATGGGGGAAAGGTCTGAAAATCGAGGAGGCCACTGAAGTAGATTTACACCGGACGCTTCTAAAAATCTAGACAACACCCGACCTAAGGTTGTGCAATGCTAAAAAAATGGATCTTGCAATTTTTCAAAAGGGAAGCAATGTGGTTGCAAAACTTCGTGGATATACCTGGGCAGCTTTCCCTGAATAACACTAATCGTGACCTGCTACCGTAAGTAATGGCACCCCATACCATAACACCCACAGTTCGATGAATATATCCGTCTTTCACCACGTCTCCTTCTACTTTTGCAAGACCATCATGTATGCCCAAACAAAATCTGAACCGTCGCTGAAGACGACTGAGTTCCATTCTCTATTTCATTCAAGTCTTTCCCTACTCCATACCAATCTTCCACGATGCTGTGGGTCAGAGGTAGTACAAGATGGGACGGTATGAAAACAGCCAAAAGACCTTTTTCGCCGAAAAAACGGGGTTTTTTTTGTTAATGCCCTTCCGACAGCATCGACCCTGGGTTGCAACTGCTCTTGTTGGGAAAATCTCAAGTGTTAGTTGCTCAAATAACGATTATGTCGCTCTGTATCATCTCATTACAGTAGCTTTGCTTCGATTTACCCGGGGTTTAAAGATTTCTCTAAAAGAAAAAAACCCGGTTTTTTGTAACCCGAATATACGACCCCCCCCAAACTTGAGTAAAAAAAAAGCGTCTGCGAACTTTAGGCATGTTAATGCAATTAAACAACAATGAAACAAATGAACAAACAAATAAATAAAAAAAATTACCGAATATTAAGTAAAAATGTTTATATTGTTCGGGGCCTAATATGACAAAAAACCTTCAAAAAAAAACTGCCCGAAATGCAAAATTTCATAAAAGCAAATATGATTCAAGTTTTTATTAAAGTTTAATAAAACCCCAATTTTGGGGGGTTCATTTTTTGTACTTAATATATTTTAAAAATGTAACTTCCTATGAAAGCATTTTTGACTTGGTTTTTAATTTTTTTAATTGTTATCGATATTTTATGGCATGTGATACAAAGGTTGATTAAATATATAAAAAAAAATTTTACAAAAAAAAATTCCTTTTTTTTTTAATAAGAAATAATTTCAAAACATTGTGCAAGGAATATAAGCAAATAGTCTGTTTATTATCTATAGCATATTTGTTTACCTCGACTGAGTCTTGATACATAATATTATTTTGTTCTCCCTGTTGGAAACGAACCCTTTTTGCAGTGGTTGCCTTAACAACTACTTGAACAGAATTATGCTTTAAAAATTAAACAACAAAGGTCAACAGCTGAAAAATTTTAATTTAAATTAAGAGAAGGTTTTTGAAAAAAGTCGCATGCGTCTATTTTATTTTTAAGGGCATATTTTTTTTTCCATAAATTTAAAATATGCAAAGTAAAATACATAGTAGATATGTGGAGCTGGCTACTTTTTAATGAAATCCCTTGAGGATACTTTGTTTTTAAATTCATTATAAAAAATTAGGCATACTTTATGCAGTATTTAAATTAAGGGCTGGTTAGGTTTACTTGCCTGTAAAGACTCTGGAAAATTATTATTATTATTAATAATGAAAAATGTTTTTGGAATCCCAAATTTCATACCAAAATTCTTATAAATTTAATTTTAATTTTAATTTTATTTTTTTATTTTAGGTTGATCTTGATGACGGTAGCAGCCTTACAACCGGAACGTAAAAAAGTATTTGGATTTTGTTGAGTTTTTGGGGAGTATTTTCTTTCGCGTGCCTGATACGTATCAAGCAGGTTTTTGCAAGCCTTTTCCTGCAAAAATTTAATGCTACAAATTTATTATAACTATAATAAACCTTCGAATTTTTAAACTTTTTTTTATATAACGAATCTGGATCACGAATCAAATTTTTAAAAGGGGTTTTGATCCATACTCAACTCTGCCAGAAATATAAATTTTTTAAAGGTAAAATCAAGAAAAACAACTTTTCTCTTATACAATATGTTACATATAGATACATGACAAGTTTTTTATTTTTGATTATTTCTTAGACATTCCAGAAATTTTATGACTGAATAAATCGAAATAAAAAAACATATTGCGAAACTGTTTAGCATAGTTTATGTTAGAGACATTGAGGGACTGCAAAACCTTATAGACCGGGAGGCCACCGCAATAAAGCTGGCCAATAACAGATACGCATGAAACCTTTTTTTATATTACTATGAACTATAGTCAGTAATTCAAAGCCGCTCTGCTGCCTTAGCTCAGAGGGTTTAAATTGCATTTTTTAACCTTTAAAAAAACCTTGAAAAATAGGTTTTTTTAATATAACTTAAAAACTATTGATTTTAGAAAAAAAGGGGTATTATTAAAGTTAATGACCTAATAAAACTACCTAACTTTTCTTTAATACAATTTTTTGTAGCTCTTTTTTGGTTTTTATTAAAAAAAAATAATTATAAGTGCCTTTTCTATCTGAGTGTTATATACCTGACAATACGCTTAACATTTCTCGATCTCTTATGCTACTATGTGTATAGCTCATTGTTTACATATTTTTAATATTGATGTAAATAATTAAATTATTAATTAATAAAGACAGTTACTCGTTCAGAATGGTCCGAAGCAAATTTCAATCATATTTCTTACATCAAAAAAAAAAAATTTAGTTTATTTAGCGTTAAACTTTTAAAACATTTCTTTAAATAAATACATATACAGTAGAATCCGAATTATCCGAACACCGATTATCCGAACACCGATTATCTGAACATTGGATTATCCGGACTAATTCGTCTCGACTCGTTAACTTAAAAATGTTTGGCGGCGCAATGAAATATGTTACGACTAGCCGCCGACCCTGTAGGTAGGTAGATAGGTTTAAAGTGAGTGGACACCTTTTTATATTTCTCCCAATACGATCGGACTTCTAATGAATCCAATACCAGATTGGGAGAGAGTTCTTACATCTCCTCTTACTCGTGTTGCTACAGGACACGAGCACAATGTGTTCTTATTTTCCTGGTGTCCCCCTCTCCTGGGAGAAAATATGACGAGCAGACGATTAGATCCATCATGCCCTCCCCCCGGTCTAGTACGTGGGTACTACCAGGTCCTTTTTACAGGAACCAGATGTTCTTTCTGAGGCCGCATCTCCGGCCTTATCCTATGAAAACGATATATTTCTCCCCCAAAGGGGTCGGACTTCTAATGAATCCGATACCAGATTGGGAGAGGTTCTTACATTCCTCTTACCCCCGTGTTGCTACCGGACACGAGCATAATGTTTTCTGATGTGTTCTGGTGGGCTCTGTCTCCTGGAAGTATGACGAGCAGACGATTAGATCCATCACCCCCCCTCTCCCCGGGCTAGCGACGTTGGTAGCTACCAGTTTCCGTTACAGGGAAACCCGATGTTCTTTCTGGGGTCTGCATCTCCGGCCTTATCCTTTAAAACGGTCCTATCCGCTTTTCTGTTTAAAGCCAGAGAACCCTTTTTTTTCCCATAAAGGCGGTTCTGTCCGCCTTCTGTTTGGATTCAGGGGAAACCCCTTCCCAAGCACCTGTTTGTTCGGGTTAGGTTCCCTTTTCCCCTGAAACAGGCGCCGGTGACTTCAGGGGGACCTTACGAAACGGGTTCACCCGTTTCGTTTGGGCACCTTTTTTGCTTGTGACCTTGAGTGGCACCTCTCGAGACGGATTTTTTGCGTTTCGGTCAGGGCAATTTGTCACTTTTTTCCTATGAAAGGGTTCTGTCCGTTTTCTATTTGGAGCTAGGGGAAATAATAGTCCACCACGGCAGAGCCCGCATTACCGCAGTGAGGTTGGGACTCTGGGGGTCGCCCTGTATCTCAGACGCACCGTTGGGGACACCTGGTTTTAAAGGGACAGGATATCATTCACTATCAGCACGGTATGCTAATACCTTGAGTTAAAGCCTTGTATTGATCTTAGCTTTGGGTCCCGTTTCATACCCCGGGGGCAACAAAGAGTTGCCGATAACCAGCAACTCTAGCGCATGCTCCCAAAAAATCCTACTGGGCCCAATCACAACGACGATGTTTGAACACAGCGGTTGGGCTACGACCCTGTACTCCCGCTCTCATTTGTTTGCATTTAAATTTTCCCCCCCCCCTTTTTTCCCCCCCCCCCCCCGGGGGCCCCCTTTCCCAAAAAAAAAAATTTTTTTTGGGGCCAAAATTTTTTTTTTAAAAAAAACCCCCCCTTTTTTTTTTTTGGGGGCCCCCAAAAACCCCCTTTGGTTTTTTCCAAAAATTTTCCCCCGGGCCTTTTTTTCCCCCAAAAAAAAAACCCCCCCCGGGGGGTTTTTTTTAAAACCCTTTTTTAAAAGGGGGATTTTTTTTTAAAAATTTTTAAAAACCCTTTTTTTAAAAAATTTTTTTTTTTTAAAATTTCCCCTTTTTTAAAAAAAAAAAATTTTTTTTTTAAAACCCCCAATTTGTTTTTTAAAATTTTTTTTTAAAAAAAATTTTTTTTTTTCCCTTTTTTTTAAAACCCAAAATTTTAAATTTTTTTTAAAAAAATTTTTAAAAAAAATTTTTTAAAATTAAAATTTTTTTAAAAAATTTTTTTTAAAAAAACCCCCAAAAAAAAAAAAAAAAATTTAAAAAAAATTTTTTCCCCCAAAAAAAAAAAATTTTAAATTTTCCCCCCCGGGGAAAAGGGGAAAATTTTTTTTTTTTTTAAAAGGGTTTTTAAAAATTAAAAAAAAAAATTTTTTAAAATTTTAAAAAAAAATTTTTTAAAATTTTAAAAAATTTTTTTTTCCCTTTTTTTTTTTAAAATTTTTTTTAAAAAAAATTTTTTAAAATTAAAAAAAAAAAAAAATTCTTTTTTTTAAAAAAAAAAACCCAAATTTTTTTAAAAATTTTAAATTTTTTTAAAAAATTTTTTAAAAATTTTTATTTTAAAATTTTTAAAAAAATTTTTAAAAATTTTTTGGGCCCCCTTTTTGGGGGAAAAAACCCCCAAAAAAAATTTTAATTAAAAAAAAAAAAAAAATTTTTTTTTTTTTTTAAAAAATTTTTTTTAAATTTTAAAAAAAAAATTTTTTAAATTTTTAAAAAAAAAAAAAAAACCCCCAAAAAGGGGAAATAAAAAGGGAAATTTTAATTTTTTTAAAAAAAAAAAAAAAATTTTTTTTTTTTAAAAAAAATTTTTTTTAAAAAGGGAAAAAAAAAAATTTCCCCCCAAATTTTTGGCTTTTAAAAAAAAAAAAATTTTTTTTTTTTTTTTTTAAAAAAATTTTTTTTCCCCCCTTTTTAAAAAAAAAAAAAATTTCCCCAAAAAGGGGGAAAATTTTTTTTTTTTGGGGGGGTTTTTTTCCCCCCTTTTTTTGGGGGGTATTTTAAAAAGGGGTTTTTTTTAAAAAAGGGGGAAAACCCTTATTTTCCCAAAAAAAAAAAAACCCCCCCCTTTTTTTTTTTTTTTAAAAAAAAAAATTTTTTCCCTTTTTGGAAAAGAAAAAAAAAAAAAATTTTTTTTAAAAAAAAAATTTTTTTTTTTTAAAAAAAATTTTTTTTTTTTTTTTTCCCCTTTTAAAAATTTTTAAATTTTTTTTTTAAATTTTTTTCCTTTTTTTCCCCCTTTTTTTTGGGGTTTAAAAAAAAGGGTAAAAAAAAAAAAAAAAGGGGGGAAGGGGCGCACCCCTTTAAAATTTTTTTTTTTTTTTGGGGGAAAAAAAATTGTTTTTTTTTAAAAGGAAAAAATTTTTTTATAAGATTTTATTGTGAAGAAAAAAAAGGGGTAAAAAAATTTTCCCAAAAATATAACTTTGGGGTTTTTAAAAGGGCCCCTTAAAAAGTTAAAACAAATTTTTCTAATTTCCTTTTTTAAATATTATAACTTTTAGTTGGAAAAAAATTAAAATTTTTTAAATTTTTTTTTCCCTTTTAAAAAAAAGTTGGTTTTTTGGTAAATGGTTGTAAAATTTTAAAAAGTTTTAAAACCCCAATTTTTTTTGGGCCAAAAAAAATTTTTAAGGGGAAAAATTTTTAAATTTTCAAAGGGGTTAATAAACTTTTCTTTTAAAATTTTAAATATTTTATTTTTAATTAAATTTTAATATTTAATATTTTAAAAAAAAATTTAAATTAATTATTATAATAAACATTTAAATTATAATATTATAAAAATAAAAAATATAAAATTAAAATTTAAAAAATAAAAAAATAATTAAATATATTATTTAAATTTAATTTAATAAAATAATTTTTTTTAAATTAAAAATATAATAAATAATTATTTTTAATATAATATTAATTAAAAAAATATTAAAAATTATTTTTTAAAATTTTAAATTATTTTTAAAATTAATTAAAAATTATTTTTTAAAAATTAAAATTTTTATTAAAAAATTAATTTAAAATTTTTTATTTATATTAAAAAATTTAAATATATTAAAATTTTTTTTTTAAAATATATTTTAGTAAAAACCACGCCATAAAAGTTAAATAAATTGTAATCTTTTCTTTAAAATAATTTTGTAACTTTAACAATATTACTATGATTTTTCATTTTTTGTTAAAATTTTAAAATTATTATAAACAAAGGATTAAATTTTTTAAAACTCTTTTAGCGTGATCTTGTTAAGTATGTATATAAGAAGGGCTCCACAAAACAAAAAATACGACAATTATTTAAACATTTTTTTAAGGTACAATGAAGACGAAATTTTAAAACAATTTTGTTAATTCCTAATTGTCTCCCTTAAAAAAAAACGGGTTAAATTTTCAACGGAATAAATTCTTTAAAGTGTTTTGAATTTACCATAATTTTTTTAAATTTTTCAATTAATATTTAATATCAAAAAACTTTTTAGTATGAATTTTTGACGCCAGCCTCCAAATGTGTCCCGAGGCCTTTTTAGCGTTAAATTAAAATTATAATTAACGGATTAGAGTTCAAATCGGACTTTTTGAAATTTTCTCCCTTAAGATCTTTTTGCAATTTCAGCTTTTAATGGTTTTGAGTTATCTTAAAAAAAAAAAAACTTTTTTTTTCTTTTTTTGTTAATAACAATTTCAATTTTATTGAAAAAACCTCAAAACGCCTTCTCAATTTAATTCCGGTAAAATGAGCAAACGCTCTATTTTTCGAACCTTTTAACTATTTTTTCAGGAACCACTTTTCTCGACTAAAATACTCTTTAAAAACTTGGGTTTCGATTTTAAAAAAAACATCCATAACGTCAGGTCTCAAATTTAAGACAGACTGTATAAATATCCTATTTCTTTTAAAAAAAAACTAAAAATACTTATAAGCATTTTTTAAAAAAAATAACTTGTTTTGATTTATTGATGTGTGTTTATTATGTACTGGGTTTTGTATTGTGTAGGTTACTTAGAAAAAAAAAAAAATACTATTACACGACACATTATTATTACTAATATATTTAATATAAGAAAAGCTTAATTTTTTTAAATTTGTTTCTTTTCTGAATGTATTTTTTAAAATTTTTAATAAAAAAAATTCTTTGCTAAAAGTTTTTAAAAAAAAAAATTTTTAAATTTTTTTTTTTTATTTTTTAAAATTATCTACATTATACTCCGTATATAATTTAAAACCAAACTTACCATAAAAATATAATTTAAAATCACTTTTCTAAACTCCGGCAAAAAAATGTTCAAAACTTTTGAAGGTATAAAGCAGTTAACAGACTTTCGAAAGATCGGAAATGAAAGCGAGAGAACAAGAGCGCGTGCAGCCAGACCTGTAGCGACGTGCGAGCAAGTCGGAAAGAGCAGAACTACTGACTGAAATTCTGCAGAAACGCTGTAAAGACCTCTGGAAGGCTCTTGGAAATTATGGAGTTGGATTTTTGCGTCCGCAGGTTGCTATGGTAAATGTATATTGCCTCCGATAACGGCTTTAATAGTAAAATTACTTATTTGGATTATACGGTAAGAAAATATAAAAACATCCATAAGAAATAATATTTTTGATCTTAGGGTTTATGGTATAAAAATATTTTAGTGGTTGCTTTATAGAAAATGTCTTTACTTTAGATCGCTAAAATTATCATCCATTATGAAAAAAGTAGGTATAATACATTTAAAAAATTATATTATTGCTTTATAAAACAATTCAAAGAATTGTTTTGTACAAAAAAATAAAAGAAATTTCACACTGGCCCGCAAAATTCACCGGACAAGGAAAATTTTGTTTTTCTACTACTGTATAAATAAGAAAACTTTGTGGTCCTAGCAACGCGAATGATAACGAAAGAGAACCTTCGTGTTACCTGGTTGCTAAGCGTTGCTAGCTACGAAAGTAATATTTTCAGCGCCTGGACAAAAAAGTAAGAGTAAAAAAAAGAAAATATGCTTGTGAAATATTAGGATTTATTTATAAAAGTAACTAATTTATGACAAAATATTTTAAAAAACTAGGTTAGGTATTAACATTTAAAGTAATTGTGCAATTTGAGCAATTAACAAAAGAAATTGCAGGAATAATACTTGAATTAACAGTTTTTTAAAATTTTTTGTTGGGGTATCGTTATCACCTTTAACTACGTTAATATTCATATTTTTCACTGTTACTTCATTAGAGGAAATATTGGTAGGAATTTAGTGTAAAATCTTCTTTGAAATTTCCACCTTATTACTATAGGATTCAGCAATATATATATCCCTCCGCAACAGAAGAAGACTTCCAACCTCCATGCCTTTTTAAGTCCAAAATATCGACATCCGAAGCATTGGCAAGGAACGTAGTTGACGTTCTTCTAAAAGAATGGCCAGTGTATCTACTGATGTCTTCAAGCTTCAAAAACTTCGCAATTTCTTTAGGTACATTTGAAATAGTGTGCTTTCCAATTACTTGATTAACACATTTACCTCTTTCATAACGATACAATAAACGCTCATCTAGAGCATTCCTTGGTCTCAGCTTAATATTTTTCCTGTAGAAATCTGACATAAGGAACTGAGCCTTCATCGTTGGTTACTACAAAGTTTCTTTTAACTTTATTTTTAGACTCCACTATTTTTACTATAGCCACGTCATTTCTTATTTCTACATCACTTAGCTTCATTCTGTATATTTCGTCTGTCCGGCATGCCCCAGCCACTCCCATAATGGCTATTACTTTCATTGCTAAGTAACTTTGATCAGGCGCGTTAAGTAAAAACTTTATGATTTCTTCTTTTTTAAAAATGTTTGACTTTTTTGCCTCATAACCATCGTTTTTCCTTTTAATAAAAGCAACTAGTTTCTTGAACTCCGAAATATCTTGATTTTTGTTTACGGAAATTGTTAACTTGAGCATGGACTATACAAACCAGAGGGTTGGTGGTGATAAAGGCTCGGATTTTTCTTGAAAATACGCCAACATCACATTCTCGTCAATCCGCTCCACATTTTTTGTAGCAAGCCATTCAGAAAACGATTTATATGTTTGATGGTACCTCTCTTTAGATTTGTCTGGCAGAAGTGGGGCACACGCAAGGTCAGCTGCCTTTTGGATGCCATTTTCATATTCATTTAACATTTTAAAATGGAAATGGATTTATACTAAATTAACAATAATTCAAAATCTGACAAGTGCTGATGACAGACAATGTCAACAATAAATGTGTTGCTATGGATTAATTTTTAACAGGTAAAATTTCAAAATCTCTGATATTTCTATTAAAACATGATGTTAATGATTATTAAATTATGCGATACATAGAACAGTAGCAGAAAAAATATAATACGTTACACGATGCGAAAGGCCTTCAAGTGTTCGGAGGTTTTAAATAGCCTCGGCTTCGCCTCGGCCATTTAAAAACCACCTCACACCAAAAAGTAAACTTTCGCATCTTGTAATGTAAATAACTATTTTATTCAATCATAATTAACTTATTCAGTATTGCATCAATTTTGATATTTTTTTGTCGTGTTTTAAGCCGTTTTGTTGTCATCATTTTTTTATATCAAAGCTTTAAAAATGTTTAACGTATTTGTTGTTATACAAGGGTTAATAAAAAGTTGCCTTTAACTCTAAAGGTTTAAACATCTTGTGGAAAAAATTCACAACCGAATAATGATTCTTTTCGCGACATTTCCAAGCCACATCTTTTCTGAACAACTTGTATTTTAATTCATACCGATAAAAACACTGGTTTAAAAGAAATAATGCAATAACGCTTTTTTTAGCAACAAAAAAAATTTAAAAAATAACATGGATAATGGTGGTATTAAGATTTTTTCATTTTTTCTAAAATCGAGTATTTCCCCCACAAGCTTCAATAACAACTTTCATCCTTTCGGGCATAGATTCAATTAAAGAAGCAACCGCGTCTTGGGGTATTCGTTGCCGCTCATTGGTCAATGCTTGTTCTAAAGCAGCCAAAGTTTGAAACTCGCCGTAGTTCTGCCTAACTCTTCTTTCCTAGTGTATATTGCCTCGTTATTTGTGCTATGTGCGGTCGAGCATTGTTTTGCATCAAGATAAAATATCCTTCTATAAATGGCTTATAAGGTACCAAATGTTTTTCTAAGCACTCTCTAATGCATCTGTAAGCGTTAATACCCCCATAAAGTGTAACAAGGTCTGTACGGGCTTCCAATGAAATACCGCCCCACACCATCACCTCTCCGCCACCAAAGTGCACTCTAGGAGAGATACAGCATTGAGAGTATCTTTCTCTGGGCCTTCTCCACACTCTTTGACGTCCGTCTCGACTCTCGTCTATAAATAGAACATTTCGCCATTCGTCCATGTCCCAATCTGCAATCGAGCAAATTCCAGGCGCTGCCTTTGATGACCTGCATCTAATCGAGGACTTGTAGCAGGTACACGAGATGTTAGATTCTATTCTGCTAACCTTCTGCGTACGGTATTAGGTGAAACTAAGGTATCGTAAACATCTACCAGTCTTCTAACCAAAGCTGGAACAGAGGCTGTTCGCTCTCGAAGAACCTGAAGACAAAGAAATCGATCTTTAACTACGTTTGTGGCCCTTCATCTTCCCTGTTCAGATTTTCTTGAATCAGAACCAGTTTGTCTGAACCTTTGTATCGCATCGGATACAGTACAGCGTGTATACCAAAGCCCTTCTGTGATATACCTAATCGGACGACCATCGTCTTGTTGAGCAACGGCTTGTGCCACTTCTTCTGGGCTCATTGTTTTTAAATACACGTTTACGAAACACTTTCGAGGCACACTTAAAAAAAAACTTTAAAAAGCTTCAAAAATTTAAGAAAGTACAGCAAAAATAAATCTGTAATTTGTTGACATGCTACGGTGCCATGGAAACTGCTAATTCTTATGCTATAACAGCCAACTTTGCAATAATTGTTTTATTTTTTTTTTTTTGGTAAAAAAGCACTTTGCATTATTTTTTTAAAATCAGTATTTTTCCTTTAAGAATTCAGATATCGGTATGAATTAAAAAACAAATTGTTTAGAAAAGATGGGGCTTAAAAATGTCATAAAAAAATCATAATTCGGTTGTGAATTTTTTCCACAGGGTGTTTAAACGTTTAAAGTAAAATGCAACTTTTTATTAACCCCTGTATAACAACAAATCCATTGGACATTTTTCGAAAGCTTCGATATAAAAAAAATTATGACAAGGGAGTTTTTTTGAAAATAACCACAAAAAATTTCAGGTTTGTATTGCACAAGTTGATTATGATTGTTTAAAATAAGACCACGCAATATTAACAATTCCTTGATAAACAAATATGAGCATAGCAACAAACTATTCCATAGTATATCTGCCAACCTTTATGTAACTGATTACCTATAATCTATATATTTTAAAAAATCCTTTAAACATGGTTCACCCAATATACGACAAAAAATTTTGCCAACTCAAAAAATAAGAAAAAAATTATTTTAATTAGCATAATTTCATCTTTATTGTCTTCCTCGACCTAGTATAATTTGGCCTGAGTAATAAAATAAATTCTTTACATCGACTGTGTAATAAAATAAATAATCTTTACACCACAGAAAATCCATAATTTCTAAAATGGCTGTAAGTCACGTTCAGTCCGATTTAAGTAGTCAATACAACTTAAATTACTTTCCCGGCGTACTTTTAAAAATCTAACTAAAAAAATAAAATCAACCTTAAGAACAGTGTTTTCTTATACAATAAAAGTACCAAACTATTTTACTGAAAAAAATATAAAATAAATAATTACTTTAAAATAAGTTAGTTTTTTAATTTATGTCAATTTAATAAAGTCCAAGAAATGCAAGAAAGGTCATTCATTTTAAAAATAAATAAATACAATTTTGGTCCAGGAAACAATATACAGGGTGTCCCAAAAGTAATGGGACACAGAGCAACAGCAGATTCCTTAGGTCGAAATAATGCAATTAATGTAAACTTGCCTTATCACAAAGTTGATAATAACTAAGATACAGGGTGTGAAACTTTTTGTTTTTGTTTTTTCGTAATAATTTTTTTACTAAAAGACATAGCGATACAAAATTGGGGATTTGGGGGTTTTTTAAGGCAAGAAATTCAAATTCTTCCGTACTTTTGATGTTGCTAGTAAAGGGCGCCAGCCACGGCCTACCCCACTTGTTTTAGATGGCATTACCTTTTTTAAGCTTGGTATACTGACCTGTTTATTAAAAAAGAAGTTACTATAGATCCCGCGGCGTCAAAAATGTATACTTTATTTGGGTCTCTAGGAGCAACTGTTTTTAAGATAAATGCACTTTAAAGCAGCACGCAATTTTTCGATGCAAAATGGATTTCGGCCAATTTTTTTAAACTTTGCAAAGTAATAGTTCTCAACACGCTGATCCAAAGTCTCCACGGGCACAAAACCCAAAAACCCTTCTAACCCCCCAAAATCAGCCTTAAAAGTCACTGGGGATTTGGGGACCTTTGCGGGTGATTTGGGGAGGGGGGTTAGAGGGGTTTTCGAGTTTTGTGCCCATGGAGACTTTTGATTAGCCTGTTGATTTGCAAAGTTTAAAAACAATTGGCCAAAACCCATTTTCCATAGGAAAATTGCGGGGTCCTTTAAAATGCGTTTATTTCGAAAACAGTGGCTCCTAAAGCCCTAAATAAGGAATACATTATTGACGCAAAAGGAATTTTAGGAACTTCTTTTTAAAAAACCGGTCAATATAGTAAGCCTAAAAAAAGTTATGCCATCTACAACAAGTGCGGTAGGCCGTAGCAAGAAGCTACTAAATCTTGAACATGATAAGGTCAAATAGGAAAAGTGCACAATTTCTAAACTATCATAAAGTATATTTATGAGAAGAGAAAATATTTTTTACAAAAAGGCACTAGAGTATTTTGTTTGATTAAGATATTAAATATACATTAATAATTAAGACTTCTAATAAACAAATTTTAAGTTCTATTCTTTAATATTACAAAATATTAAATAGCGTTTATTTAAATTTCAAATTTGTGTGATGTGTTGATTTATTTGCTTCTAATATCTTGAGTCAATACTCAATCTTAAACGTTTTAATTAGAAAAGTACACATTTTCTACGCTATTAAATGACAAATTAACATAAGGTAAAAGTTTTTTTTGTCTGATAAACTAACAAACTATGGTATTTTATTTGATAAAGAGATTTAAAAAATCCAAAAGGATTTCCTGCTTTTATAATTAGAACTCTGAATAAATAACTGGTGAGTCATACTTTTTACTATTATAAAATAGTAAATGCGGTATTTCATATTTTAAATCATTGTGATTGTGTGTGTTGATGAGAAAGGAGCATAAATTTTAAAATATGTAATTTAACTTCTAATATAAATGTAAATGTTTTTCGTTTTACAATAAACTTACAAACTATTTTTAATTTGATAAAAAAATTATATAATTTTAAAAAGGTCTCTTTATTTTTATAATAAGAACTTCAAATAAATCACTAATAGGTCGTGTTTTTAATTATAAAATAATAAATACTTGTACTACAACTATTTTAAATTATTTTTATATGTTCAGTTACCTACCTTGAAAGTCACAAGTTGTGGTTAGTTGTGGTTAGTTAGTTTAGTACTAAATCTTACACTAGATTCTTTGTAATATAAAAGTGCATAATTTTTAAGATAATGAATAAAATATCGACAAAAGAAATGCTTTTCTTTACATAATTAACTAACTAATAAAAGTATTCTACTGAACGAAGAGATTAGGTAAAATTAAGAAGAATTTTTTACATATATAATTAAGAGTTTAAATAAACAACTAGTACAAAGGAAACTAATTTCAAGTAACCACAAAATTAATTTCAAACTTATTATAGCTTAAACAGTTACAAACAGGTCACGAGGGTATTTTCAAGTTTAATTAGTTATTTTGAAAGTTAATCAAACAGGTTTGGTGGAGACATGTAGAATTGTTCTTGAAAATTGATTTGAAAGGGCCTGCTCTTGTGCCTAAACTTGCTACAATGTGGTCAATGGAACACAGGGGAGTATGTGTTCTAAGAAACGAGCTTATTTCGGATAAGAGATTTTACTAAAGATGGAAACTTTTGCATGAATAATTAAACGCTATTTAAATAATAAATTAACCCAGCGGAACAATGTATGTTCTGTTCTATAATTTAGAAATATCCTTTTGTTTGAATTATTATTACCTTTTTACAAAAAACCGTTTAAAATAATCTTAGGGCTAAAATTTAAAAATAAAATATTATAAATTATATACTGCCGTTCTATTATAAGATTATTTCAGGTCATTTAATAAAAAAAAACACAATAAGAGAGTGAGGTGACTTCGACTCAGAACTCAAATATAGATTGGTGCACGTATAGTCAGTTGACAATTCTGACCTTAAAAAGGGCGCCCGCTGGAGGGGGCTTACGAATTTAATTATTATTCAGCTATGACACAACTATAAAAATAAAGACTTCAAGAATTGTAGAAAAGCAAAAAATACATCAAATGTTCCCCATGCTTTACCAGAAACTTTTTATAGAAGATTCATATAGAGCCAATATATGGATTCAATTATTACTTTTATAGAAGATAGATTTTCTGATGAGGATGATGTACTGTATTTAGTATTTGAATTTTTGTCAGAAAATATAAAAAGACACAATCAATTCCAATTTAATACCATTGTTCAAAGATTTAAAAATGAATACTTATGTGAATTTACATACCAAATTTCATTTCTTTAGGTTTAGGCTAAAACCTTTCTTGTAATATACCAAGGAAGTTTAAAGGTGTATGGAAGCCCAATACTGCAGAACAAAATTGTCCAGGCGTGCAGGGCAGCGGGAATCGGGGGATTGGCCCCGCGGAGTTTGCGCAATGAATAATAGGTCAGAGCCGGACTACCATAATTCTTTGTTACTATCTATAAAGTTGACATCATCAAATGTCAAATTCAAGCATTCACTGTTTTTTTTTATTTTTTTGCACAAAATTGTTGGTTAATAAACGATACTACCATAGAATATTTAAAATTATTGTGTAATATTGGATTTTATATCATCTGATATAATAAGGAAAGAATAGATGGCGCCACTTTACAGTCTTCTATTTAAATGGTCGATATTTTTGGGAGTTTTGTATTTTTACCAAAAATCTTTGTAAATAAATAAAAACACGATTTTTAAAAAATAAATTTCAAACATTGTATGATAGTTTCATGTACTTAACACATCACCAATTTTGTGATAGAAGAAGGGCAAGATAGTGTAAATAAGTTTAATCTAATCCTAAGATTGTGGTTGTACATTAAAAAGTGAAAATTTTTATAACTGCTTTTTAGGCATATACTTTTCACTAATAACAAACATTCATGAGACAAAATAACAATGGTTAAAAATGTTTAGTAACCTTTGGTACCTAGGTATCCATTGTAACAGTAACCGTTAAATATTATGTGTCTACAGTATGTCGAGCTTAAAAAGTTGATAATGTAAGTTTAAGAAACCAAAAATCTAATTTCTTTTTAAACAAATACAGAAAAAGCAAAAAGGAACTTTAACATAAAATTGTACTTTCTTTTATTCAATTAGAGGGACCTGTATACATTAAAATTTGCCGGGTCTGCCCAGTAATTAATAATTTTGATCCTTTAAAAGAATGTACTAAATTATTAAATGAAATAAAAGTACATAAATGTAAACCTTATTTCTTTTTAATAATCCATAGAAATACACAAACATTGTGGAAATCATCTAAAAGATAGTTAAGATTGCCTTACTTTTCTCACTGCTATTACCTTTGAAATTTTCTTTTTCTATAATTCATAATTGATATATTATTATTTATTCGGTTACCTAACGTTACGTCTCATAAGAAGCACCTAATTTAAATATAAGAAATACTTACCTAAAGTAAAAAATGCCGGGTTTGTTACCCTTGGATTTGCAAGACAAAACCATACAACCTCTAGTCATTTTGTTACGATATTATAAGTAACAAACAATAAACACAAAATTATAGTCACAATTTAATAAACACTAATCACTAAAATAAGAAGGTTTTTATCAATCCCAAAAAACTTCTGCAACCACAAAATATAATCACACAAAGCAAAACAATCGAAACTAATACGGCTCTCATAAAAGTATAATTTAAAATAAGATTTATCAGTGTGTAAGTAGGCAACACATTAAATTATTTCGTGGAATTTCGTTATTGCGCAAAATCGGCGGGGCCAACTCTGACAGTTATTTTCATACTGGGCTGGACATTTTTTGATCGAATGGGCCATAGCATTGGGCTTCCATACACCTTTAAACTTCCTTGTAATATACACACTGCGTGCGTCAGTTCGGTACTTAGCCTGGCGGACTATTGTGCGCCTGGTTTTAAAAGGTAAAATACAATTTTTTGGCTTAAGTTGGTTTTTTTGTAAATAAACACATATAGGGTCACTTTTAGGGTTATGTGCTCTTCCTTTTTACTTGTTAATCATTACTTTAATTAAAACCACACACAAAAACAGTCAAGACAACAGACTATTTATTTTTCTTATAATAAGAATTTTATGGAAATACAGTCAAATTTTGTCTTAGGTAAAAAATGAAATACATGATCTGGAAGTTTCGTCTTAAAAATTATTACGTTCGCAAGGGATTTTATAAATAACATTTTTGAATTTTTATTTATGTTATTTTTTGTTGTTTTTAATCATGAAGATCCTTTTTGTGAAAAGGGAAGGTTAACTTTGTTGCCTACTTGGTTTTTTTTCTTTTGAAGTCAGAAGTGAATTTGCTATAGGTTTATTTTAATTTTGGACTTAATTTTGTTGCTTTAGCAAAACAAATATTTGTAAAATCTATGGAATAATTATTTTTAACTAGCGATAATGGTTTTTTATATACAAGGGCAAAAAGCACAACTTTTTTGCACAAAAGGTAAAAACTATTATTTTTTTATTATTTATTTACGAAAGTAGTACGAAGGACTTTTTGCACGTATTGCATACATTTTTTTAATTGTCCTATTTAAAGGCTGGTAGATATATAAAATATCTTGTCAGTTACATCTACCTTTAGATATTTTTATTATTATTCTTGTCAAACAGTAAGTTGTCTGCGAAAAACAGTGAAAAAGGTACAAAAAATATGAGCAATGATTCATTCGACGCAGATTGCAATTTTGAGAAATATGTTGTGCCGATATTTTTTTGCCAATAAAAAATGCAATTTTTATTAACAAAAAACAAAAAAGGGCAATTTTGTTTCTGATGATAACTCAACAACTATACAAAATAGCGGGAATTGCAAAAAAGATTCTTAAAGAGGAGGAAATTTCCTCGTAACTCCTGGATCTCTACTTTAATATTTATAATTTCAATTTGTTACTGAAAATAGGGCTTTACGCGCCAGTTTCGGAATGAGTATAAAAATCGTAAAATTTTGTTAATTTGGAAGAACTGTTATTGGCACCGTGCGCGATGACAACGACATCTGACGGCTGCATTAAATCATGTTCCAATTCATGAAAGAGGTGTAAGATTACGTATAATATAAATTTATTTTTCGTTAATTAATATATAAAAACCTGTTCAGCACTGTAAAAGTAAAGTACAATATCAATGGTGAATAAACAATTTTAAAGCTTAGAAAGTAAGCATAAAAAGAGGGTAATTTTTTATTTACCGGGCCCACATCCGATTTTATTGAAATTTTGTATACTGGGGTTTTTTGGGGCGCTAATCACGAATCTGAAGTCAAATTTTGTCGAACACTTTTAGTTTTTGAGTTAGCAGTTAGCAGTTAGCAGCCCTAGTTTCAGACTAAATATCATACCTTTATCTGAAACGGTTACAAAGTTATTATAGAGTAAGATCACGCTGAAACGTATCGTGTAATATACATATTGCGTGGTCAGGCCAGAACTTGGCCTGAAGCACTTCCTGGCGGTTAGTAAAAAGGAGGGCTTGGAGACCATTTTTCAAAAATAAGGTACCACCAGCTATTTGACAAAACTCCTTTGTTATAAGAAATTCAAAAGGGGCCCATTTTTAAAACGCTTGCTTCATGTTTCATCTATATAAAAACAATAATTGCTAATAAAAATAGATGTTTGTTTAATTTTGTAAAACAAAATAATACATTTTTAAGAAATTTCCCAAGAAATTTATCTATCTGTTTCTATCAAGGAAGTTTAAAGGTGTATGGAAGCCCAATACTGTAGAACAAAATTGTCCAGGCGTGCAGGGCAGCGGGAATAGGGGTTGGCCCTGCGGAATTTTTCGCAATGAATAGTAGGTCAGGCCGAATTTCCATAATTCTTTGTTACTATCTATAAAATTGACATCATCAAATGTCAAATTCCAACATTCACTGTTTTTTTATTTTTGCACAAAATTGTTGGTTATTAAAGGATACTACTATAGAATATTTAAAATTATTGTGTAATATTAGATTTTATATCATCTGATATAATATGGAAAGAATAGATGGGCCACTTTACTGCCTTCTATTTAAATGGTCGATATCTTTTGGAAGTTTTGATTTTTACCAAAATCTTTGTAAAAAAAATTAAAACACGATTTTTTAAAATAAATTTCAAACATTCTATGATAGTATTATGTACTTATCACCAATTTTGTGATAAAAGAAGGGCAAGATAGTGTAAATGAGTTTAATCTAATCCTAAGATTCTGGTTGTACATTAAAAAGTGAAAATTTTTATAACTGCTTTTTGGGCATATACTTTTCACTAATAACAAACATTCATGAGACAGAATAACAGTGGTTAAAAATGTTTAGTAACCTAACAGTATCTGTTAATATATTATGTGTCTACAGTATGTCGAGCTTAAAAAGTTGATAATGCAAGATTAAGAAACCAAAAATCTAATTTATTTTTAAACAAATGGTATTGTCTCGAAAGTTGCCTCCTCTCCGATTTTAATCAAATTTGGTAGACAGAGGTTTTTTGGGGCGCTGATTACAAATCTGTAAAAATATCTTTTCGGCAACGTTTCGTTTCCGAGATCTTCATCATCAAAGTTGAAAATTAAACTAACCTCATTTTCACTATATTCTCCCTTCTTTTTGTACACAATTCTTGATTTTTACACTGAAGTGGCACACGATATTTTATAAACACCTTTTAAAACCTTGTATTTTTATTTATTTTACATCTTTTTTCCATTAAATTGTGAACTTTTAAGTTCAAAGGCAGCAGCCATATTTGCTTAATATATAATAAATAAAAGTGTAAAAAAGGTGTAAAATAAACATAAAAAAGTTTTTAAAGGTGTTTCGAAATATTGTGTGCCAATTTAGTGTAAAAATCAAGAATTTTGTGCAAAAAAGGAGAATAGTGTAAATAAGGTTAGTTTCATTTTCAATTTGATGATGAATACCAAAAACGAAACATTGCCGAATAGATTTGTAATCAGCCCCACCATGTACCAAATTGTATCTTTCATTTAATTAGAGGGACCTGTATATATTAAAATTTGCCTGGTTTGTCTAGTAATCAATAATTTTATCCTTTAAAAGAGTGTACTAAATTATTAAATGAAATCAAAGTACCTAAATGTAAACCGTATTTCTTTTTAATAATCCACAGAAATACACAAACATTGGGGAAATATAAAAGATTTTAATTGCCTCACTTTTCACTAATATTTTTGAAATTTTCATTTTCTATTATTTATAATTGATATATTATTATTTATTCGGTTACTTAACACTTTATAAGAACACCTAATTTAAATATAAAAATATTACCTAAAGTTAAAAAGACGGTATGTTACCCTTGGATTTAAGAAAAACCATACAACCTCTAGTCATTTTGTACGATATTATAAGAAAAACAATAAACACAAAATTATAGTCACAATTTAATAAACATAATCACTAAAATAAAAGGTTTGATCAATCCAAAAACGATACTCCGGCTCTCATAAAATTATAATGTGTTGCCTAACTACACACTGATTTATCAGTGTGTAAGTGATAAATTATTTCGTGAAATTTTTTATTGCGCAGAATCGGCGGGGCCAACTCTGACAGTTATTTTCATACTGGGCTGGACATTTTTTGATCGAATGGGCCATACATTGGACTTCCATACACCTTTAAACTTCCTTGGTTTCTATTATTTTATCTCTGATCGATATTTTCTTGTTCATTATTATATAATTCCAATAGAAAAAGAAATCCAGGGTTTGTTTTAAATTATTTATAAGTATTGTTATATTAAGTTGATCAAATAGACATCAAAAGGTAATCTTATTAGCACAATGTTGTGTTCTTTCAATAACAAGAAAAACACGCTTTAAAAACTCTTAGCGGAATTAGATGAAAGAAAGATGGGAAAAGTATAACTAATTGCTGATGGTTCAGCAAGGCCGGATTTACCTTACGCCGCCCCTGGGCACTAAAGATAAGCCGTTCTATCACCGAAATTTTACATAAAATTATAGTTTTATGCAATTTTTAAACTTCAAACCATTTTATATTACAAAATAATAGAGGCTAAAATTTTAAAAACCTTTTTGATTAAAATTTTTTATCTAGGTATTAAAAATTTTCGGGAGGCAAAAAGTTATTTTCCTAATAGGTGGGAAAGGATCGGATAGCGCAGCGGCGAAGCGCCAAGAGCGGAAAAGTTACTTTGCGCAAGTGTTAGGAAAAATATTTTTTTACAAGCAAGAGAAAAACCAACATAATTTTAAAGCTTTATATTAAAATATTATTTATTAACAAGGAATTAATACCTTAATTATTATTATTAACATTTATAGCAACGAACAAACACTACTAGAAATCCAAACCTCGTGCTTTCTGAACGCAGCTATCTTCTGTCAGTAAGTAGCGACAAACGCCTGGACAATCAACTAATGCGCTGGTAGTACTATAAATTTTTATTTCTAAGTTATTTTTCCCCAATTCCAACAAAATAAGATTTTGCTGAAATACATTACTTAACAACTGATTATTTTGATAAATAAGCGTTGTTAATAATTTGCTTTTATCTTTTTAGGATTGGTAAAATTTTAAACTTAAAATAAAGCAAACAAAAAATGTTTTTGTTAACAATATATTTAAATTAATTTGTTATAAATACAAATATTTTGAGAAAACCAGGAAAATCTAAATTTGCCCAAATTTTCAATAAACAACAACAAAAATTACATTCCAAAAATAACAGTAACAAATAAAACATAAAAAATAAAACATGAAATTTCAGAATAAATGAAAAATATTCTCTGATAACAACATAAACTTATACCTGAGATAACACGGGCAAAATAAAATATATTCTAAAAATTAACAATAAAACTTCAAAACTATCACAGCCGGGGTTGGATGAGATACTTCTAAAACTGTCACAGCCGGGGTGGTTTCAAAACTCACAGCCTTTGAAAAGGGGTTCCTATAAAACAAAGAAGCTAGGGAGTATTCGCTTATTCAAAATAGATAAAAATACATATAATATGATATGGGAACTTTAGCTATTAATTTAGGAAAGACAGAAGAGACAGCGGGCAAAAATATAAAAAATTTAAATTAATGTGGTAACTGAAAAATAAACATAAATATTTATAAGAAATGGTAAAAATTATTATTTTTAAAGTTAGGTTATATATTTCATAAAATTACGGTCTGAACAAATGAAAAAGAGCTTCAGTAAGGTTCGAAATATTGTTGCCTAAATAAATTTTCAATTTTATTCTTTAAACCTTCTCATCCTAATATTTGTAAATATCACAACCAAAGAGATAAAGTTCACAGAAATTTAAGCCTTCGTTCTTATCAAACTCTTTAAACATTACAAATAAACTTGTCGGTTTCACTAAAAAGAGATTACTCAAAGTTAAACATGTTAAATTTTGTAAATAAGATATAAAATAACAATATTTAAAATTTTAATTTTAGGGTTGTCCAATGGTTCGAGAGGTAAATTTTGAAAAGAATTGAAACCTTTTCCGTAACTGTGTTCTTTTAAAATGGAATTCATAAAGGGTGACCAAGGTGCAGCTCTATATTTTAAGGGAAGGATCCTCAAGATTTGCATAATTTAATTTTGAACAACGGTCCTCACAAACATACATTTTTACAATCTTTTGAGGGATTTAAAAATCATTTATTTTCCAAGCTTCTAACGATAAGGGATCTCGAAGAAAAAAGAACTTTTTTTCTTAAAATCTGTGCTTAAATTTTACTATAATAGGCGTTTCTGCAACAAGGATAATTACAAGAATTTTTCAGCCTACATGTTGGTGGGCCATTGCGAAGATATTTACAAAGAATTTGGTTTAATATCGAAGAAGGCACTACAATATTTAAATAACATATTTACCTTATAATTTTTCACAATAGTGTGGAAAAATAAGAACCAAATTTAAACAGTCAACCCAAAGTCAAACACAACCCAAATATTAGAATAGAAAATGGCCGACGCAAACACAACACAACACGGTGATTTATGGTTAAAAAGGGATATAAATAATTTCACTTCTCATTGGTTAAAAAAAAATCGACGTTTCCCATCAGAAATTTCTACCAAGTTACTACAAAGCAAAATATGGAAAAATATAGTATCTACTTATTCCCTGGCAATGATATAATTGTTAAATGTCACTTTTTCCATATCCCATAAAATTGGCCAGGCGTGATTTATAGAAAAGTGAAATTTGTCGCGTTTTTGAAATTTATTGCTGCGCAAGTTCTTTTCTGTAGAAAACGTTGACGGCGGCGGCGTTGGGTTTTGATGAGCCAATCTTTTGCAACTATGGAAGTAGTTTCTTGAACCGGAGAGGTTTATACTTGGGAAAATGGATTGACGGTTGTTTCTGGATAGTGGAAGGTGTTTCGGTAAAATTAGTTTTTTTTGAAATATCCTTTCTAAAATTTTGAATTTCAAGGTATCCTTTACACCTGATGTAGACTTTCAGCCTCCAAGACGTTTAATGTTGGAATTTGTTCTCCGGAGTTTGCGAGAAATTTGCAGAGGACCGGCGAAAGCTATGCCCAGTATACGATTGGGTTAGGTAGTTTGAGATAGGCCGTTTTTCCGACGGCATTTTTCCGAAGGTATTAATGCCGATACATTTTGTACACCTCCTGTTTATAGTTCACAAAAAATCGCCTATGTGGTGTTGTCCTTTTTAAACTGGCATACCTTCTTATAGATTCAAAAATTTTCCATTTTTGGCTCTCGAGAAATGACAAAGCTTCAGAGCTGTGATTTTTGTGTCTGGGATGTGTATCAATACTAAATTTCCCTTGGTCTTCAATATGGTCCAGACATATTTTTGTTAACTCCTCTCTATGACAAGCGCCCGCTCTAAAATCGTAGCCACTTTTATATTAAATAAGTATCATCAGCGCTTCATCTATGTTTCGATATTTCTTCTTTTAAAAAGACTTACCTTTTGGGTCTAAAAGCAACGCTTTTACTTTGACAAGACATAAATTAATTGGCTGCTCGGCTAAAACAAGTGCTGTTTTTTAACCTTGTTCAGGGGTTGAAAAGTATATTCTCAGGGTAGTACAAAAATAACATGTTCTGTAGAGATAGTACAAAAATATAATAATTATCAATAACAGTTTATATAATTGTCTACGTTCAATGACGTAAAATATATGACAGTCACACGTGTGTTTACTGGTAAAAAAGTTATTGTTTTCAACCCAATTAATTTATTATTTTAGGAAAATGTCATAAATTACGGAAGGTTAACAAAAACATCAGCTTAAAAACAGCACAATCAACAAAACCGGAATAATTTTGTAAATCCTTATGCGCTTTCTATTAATAAACTAAATGAACTAGGTTTAACGGTAATAAAAATATCCCTTGTTTCCTTTAATATTCTGAAAAAAAAAAATATAGGAGAAAAAACAACCATCCCTGGAAAAAGTTGTGGCCAATTAAATATTTTTAAAAAATAAAGAACGCAGAACTTTGCACTAGTGTTTATATACTTTTTTCTATTAATGAAATCCCAAAGACTTTTAATCTATAATTTTTTGTCCAAAGCATTTTTAAAATATGGCAATTATTTATTCATTGATGAATACCTGTTTGTTAAAATGGTCGCTTTTACAGAACAAGGTTTTTTGCACAAAAAGTATTCAGTGTCATTTAAGAATATAGGTGAATTTTTTCAGAATTTTTGAATAGGTTTCAACATTTTTCTGTTCAGCCATTTTTTTAGAGGTCCAAAAATGTATCCAAAAATTCTATAAAAGATTATCCGTATTTCTTGAATGATTCTGAAAAATTTTTATTGATTCAAATTTTTTCTGCACATTTTATGAGTCCGTCCCACTGCGACGTTACTCCTATGCTCACAAATTTTTGCTCTGACTGTACTATTTTCAGCCAATCCCGTACGACTAATTGCTCGTTTGTAAAATCTGGCAACTATGCTTTTCAAAAACAATTAGTAAATTCTGACGCATGCGCGCTTTATACTTTATTCGCGGGTTAAATACATGCGTTGTTGCAGGATTGTTTTTAGTGTATTTCTTCCACAAGTTCGATAAGATTAATTTGTCATTAATAATTAAATAATATTTCAAAAACTGTATTATAATAATCAATGCGACTAATTTTTAAAAAAAACCTTAGTTTTGTTTAATATTAGTTTAGTTTTTTATAAACATGTAAAAAAAGTTCGAGAGTAAAAATTATGAATGAAAATAAAATTTTCATCATTTCCTATAGTACAAGTAAAAAAACCTCGAAAACACTATATTTAATTAAATATCCCGGTGTAAAAATTTTAAAAAAATTTAATTTTCACCAATCACGAATTATTTAAATATTAAGGGGGATAAATTTTAAAAAAATTTAAGAAGGCCCATAATAAACCCCAACCCAACTCCTTAAGTTTTTTTTAAAATTAAAAAAAATATTTGTTTCAAAAAACCTAAAAATGTCGTACAGTTGAAAAAAAGATTGTAGATCCATTTTTTTGGATTCTAACCATTTGGTTGTTCTAAATCTTGAGGCCCCCTTACAATTTTTTAACAATTTCCTTTCCCCGTTTAAATAAAATTTTAAAAAATTAAACCCCTTTTAAAATTTTTTTCCCCCTTATCCCACATGTTATGCCCCCTAAAACATTTTTGGATTTTCTTTACATAATCTTAACCATGAGAAAGACTCATCCCAAACATCCCGCATACTTTTTTTTCATTTTAACCAAAATAATATGAAAACATATCACTATATTAAAAAATAAAAAATTATTTTATCTGCAATAATAATGACACGATATCGAAACAGGCGGGGTTAATTAATTTGGGACATAAAAGGGATAAACACTGAATGACATCCGACAAAAAAATATATAGAAATACATGGGGCTATTGTTTAAAAACAAAAACTTTAAAATATTACTGGTTTTTTTTGCCCCCGCCTTTTTTTTTTAACGGCCCCAATTTATGATATTTTTTTGAGTAAAATTGCAAATAAAATTTTAAATCTTGGGTTTTTGGGAAAAAAAATTAAATAAAAAAAGTGGTATGTTGATATTTTAAGTTTGACAAGTCTTTAAAACCCCCGAAATGTCAATTTTTTAAAAAATTGGTAATTTAATAATTCCAATCATTAAATTTAATGATAATTCAAAAAATGCGTTGGTTATTGGACATCTGGAAAGGGCCTCAAACTTAAACTTTTGACACAAATGTGGCGAAATTTACGAAAAGTTTAAAACAAGAAATCGATTTCCACAAATTTTTATTCTCTGTTACAATTTGAAAATCAGTTTCATAACCTTTGTTTAAAAAAAATATAAAAAAAAATCCAATTTTAAAGAAGACCCTTAAGGTCCTTACGGCCAACCAAGCCGGGGAAATTGCATTAAATTGTTCCAAACATTCGAAGTAGGGGGGAATATTTTGGAATAAATACCTATAAATTTTAATTGTTGACTATTTGGTTAAGGGAATTTTAGTACCAAATACAGTTCCTTTGTTAATTTTTACAATAATAGGGGACCCCCAAATGCTCCCAAACGTTATTTTCTTTGGAAGAGTATGGGTTTCCCAAAGTAATTGGGCACTAAAAAAAAAATTTTTTTTTTTAAAATTCCGTTGAAAAAATGAAAATACACTAAAAAAATTTAAAAGGTAGAATTTTGCATCTCGGGTCATTTTATTTTGGTGAATTTGGGTTTTGTTGGAGATATTTTTTTTTTCAAAGTTATACAAGAAGAACAAACCCCACATTTCCAAGGAGGAATAATTTGGGGTTAATATCATCCACCAAATTTAACTTGATTTTCATGCCTCCTCTTTTTTTTTTAAAATTTGGCCACTTTTTTAAAAGTTAACAAAAATTTAATTTTTTCAAAAATTATTATTTTTATAATAAATCCAATATTTCAAAAATATTTTTCCCCTTTTTTTAAAAAAACTTTTTTTCAGGGTTTAAAATACTCGTAGGCTTCAAATAGCACCACCATCTTTTCTTTAATTTTTTGTTCCAGCCGCAGTTTTTAACAGTGTGAAAAAAAAGAAAAAAAATTATACATTTATGTCCCCGTTCCCTTATTTGGAGGTTTTTTTTTTTTTTAAAAAAGGAAAAAAAAAAAGGAAATTAAAAGGCTCTTTTGCATTTTAAAAAAATTAAAAAATTTTTCAACAATTTTAAAGGTTACAATAAAAATCCTTAAATATAAAAAGGTGTTTTTAATGCCTGAAAAATTAACATTTAAAAATTATAATTCAAAAAATAAGGGGTAAATTTAAAACCCAAATGCCCAAATCTAAGGAGAAAGGGGATAAAAAATTTACAAACACAGGAAAATTTTACATTTTTATTTTTGATAACTAAAATGGTGTTTAAAATTGAAAAACCTGAAAGTGAGCAATTCTAATGGCGGAATTTTTTCTGACGAAATGCATTATTTTTACATGCAAGTGGTTTATAAACATATTCAATAAATTTTAGATTTTAAACGACGTTGAGTCATATTTTTCCAACAAAAACTCTATTTTTTTTTTTTCTTAGGCCTATTTAATATGACATTTTTTCTATTAATTCCAAGGGAGAATTGGGGATTTCCCTTGTTTAAACAAAGAAAAAAAAACAAAATTCCCCGGGGGAAAAGCCTTGGTCAATTTTATATTCTCACAAGCCCAAATAAAGCCGTACCAATATTTAGGGACTGCAAAAAAACTGTGACGTCACATCGCATATAAATACAGATTGTTTACTATCGATTTTTCTGTTTATTTGCCGCGGTAAATTCCCAAAAAAAAATTTTGGTTTAATTTTTTGTGGCTAAATAAATCTTTTTATTATTAAAAAAATTTTTTTGCTTCCCAAAAAAATTTTCCCTCTGTTATATGTTTATGGTGATGAATTACATTAAAAAAAACGAACGTTTTAATTCGCAAATTCAGAGGTGCAAAACACATTGTAAGTATTTTTTTTGGTAAATAAAATAAAACATCTTTTTTTAATACTTTTTTGTTTAAACAAATTAGAAAAATATTTCATGTAGGTTTTATGTATTTGTTAATTTAACCCCCCTTTTCTAACCTTAAAAAGGGGTTTAAAAGGGGTTTTTCAACGGGAAAAAAAAATTTTTTTTAACTTTTTGGGGGAAAAATTTTTTTTTGGGCATTTTCATAAAATTTAAAATTAAACCTTTTTTACTTAAGTTAAAAAAAAAAAAGTTAAAAAAATTAAAAACACGAATAACGTTTTCTTTTATATGCCTGTGACGTCAGACAGCAGTGACCTTCAAAAATTGTTTTTTGCCAATTTTGGCGTTTAAATTTAAAAACAGTTTTGCTTGACATATATTCTATAATTTTTTTTGGGGTTTTATATGATTTATGTGCATATATGCTATCATTTTATAGGTTTTTAAAAAAACGTCAATATACCCAATTGTAACATGCTCCAAACCATGGTTACAAACGTTGTTTAACAAGTAGACGTTTGTTGTCACATGATGTGAAAACAGAACAAAGAAAAAAAAAATGTTATTTAAATACTTATCTACTGAACGATTTCAGAATTTCACAAACTTACCAAGTAAATTTTTGTTATTTACTTTTTGGTTAAGTTTTTATACTTTATTTTTATCTTGTAAACGGTGGCAGACTTGCCACCCAAACGTAGATAAGTATTGGGTTTCTTGGGGTTCCTCTTTTTTCTGTTTCAGGCGATATGCTAGTTTAGGGAGGTCAATAGGACTGAGCAGGCTCACATTTTTTTGATATTAGGAAAGACACAAGTATGGCCCTGTTTAGCCCTCGATGATGACCCTGTATCTAGCTCTTTCACAGCCCTAAACTTAACTATAGTTTGTCCAAGCTAACATTTTTGTATTGGCTTACATGTTCAAAAACAAAAATTACTAGACTCAACGTCAAAATCAGCTGTTTGGGGTAAATCACCCAGTAATGGATTAACGGCATTTAATTTTTTTGTATTAATTTTTTTTTGTTTTGGGGGGGTGTTATTTCGTGTTTTAAAGTAATAAGTGAGATTAAAGTTACTCTGCAGTTTTTTTTTTTTTTTTTGTGTGGACTATTTGATTTTTTTTATATTTCATAATTTATTTTATTTTGAACTAAGTTTTTTTTTATTGGTTTAAAAAACCCCCACTAGAATATATTTTTTTATTTATAAATAAAAAAATGATTACTGTATTTCCAGTTTGGAAAAGCTTCAAACCCCCCTTCAGAGCTGTGATGAGTCGGGGTAAGAAAATATAACCTAAAAAATTTTTTTTTGAAAAATGATGCTATCAGAATAGTGATCTTAAAAAAGCTAAAAAAAAATTTTTTAAAAAGTATCATAATCTAAAAATACATCCTCAGATGTGCCAAAAAATTTTTAAAAATTTTAAAAATATTTATGAATGTAAAATTTTTGGGGGCGCATAGTGGCAGTTTTTGACAATATAAGAAAAAAATATGAAATTTATAAATAACTTACGCTTAATGGAAAAAACCCAAAGTGCAACCCCGAGAAGGAAATTTTTTAAAAAGGGTTTTTTGAAAAAAAAAGGTTTAGGAAAAAAAAAAATCTTTGGGGGGTTTTTCGATGAAACCTGGGTCTTCTCAAAGCTCTTTCCGCAGGTCTTGGCAGGATGACGATGTATATTTTAGTGGAAAGGTAAAACATTCTAATGACTAATTATCACTAAAAAAAAGTATTTCCTACAAAAATTGAAAAAAATTAAAAAACCCCTTTTTTTTTAAACCCAAGGTAAACACTTTAACAATCCTCTAATTAAATTTTTTTTTGCCCCTTTAAATTTTTTACAGTTTTACAAAAAGGCCCCCTTTTACACCAAAAAAACTGTGAAAAACATTTTTCTTTTTTGGGAAAATTTTTACAGCTTCTGCTCCGGGGAACATTAGCTGTCATAATTCCTTCTTTTGTATATCCCAATTAGAGCAGATTAAAAGTCTACTTAAATGCATCCCCCATTTTCCCTTCACATTTCCCACTTTTTTTCCACCTTCATCTCTAGAGTTTCGAGACTACGAAATCTTATTTAATTTATCTGACTTCACGCTAGACACTCGTAGTATGTGAACACCCCGGGGTTTGGGATTTTAAGGGGGGTCCTAAGATTGTGATTGATCCATGAGAAAAATAAAACATATATGACAGATTCGGTAGATAAAACCGTTGGTCCCCCTTTCATTTTATAGGACATATGGTTAAACCTTTTAGCTCTTAGACAACATTAAACTACAGAACACACTTGCTGCATTCTTTTGAAACATTAAAGTATATTTAATTAAAAAAAAAATGAAATACTTATATTTTCCTTAGATACATTATTTTATGCTGGTTCAGAAAAAGGTTTGTTTTTGGTGCCACTAGAAGTTTTTTTAAACGAAAACAAAAACAGGAGATTACCATGGCGAGATGAAAGCAAAAATTTTTTTGGGGAAATGGGTTAGAGATGTTTTTTTCCCCCAATTTGAAAAGGCCTTCTTAGTCATTTTCTAATGCCAGCTACCATAGTAGGTTGTTTAAAAAAATGGCCATATGTGGCGGGAAGAAAGAAAATATGGTTAAAGGTTTTTAAAAAAAAGAAATTTCCCCTTTTGCAAAATCGGCGACAAAATAGATTTTGTGGTGCTTGATTCAACCGCATGAAGCTTTCAAATTTTTTCAAATATATGAACAGCAAGAAAAAATATGATGAATTTAGTTATTGTAATCTAACAACATTTTTTTAAGATATTAAAATTTTGGGGAAAATCTTTTTCCCCCAGAAGGCCCCGACAAAAAATTTTTATATCAGCCAATTAAAAACCAAAATTTACTAATATGTAGGGATATTCGCATTGCCAACCAAAAAAATTTTTTCGGAAACCCCAAAATATAGCGGGGGATTTGAAATAAAATTTTTTATTATGTTTTTTTTAAAAATTAGAATTTTTTTAAAAAGGGGGGAAAACTGTAATCAAAAAAATGAACAATAAAAACAATAGCGCCATCTCGTCAAAAAAATTCCAAACCAACCAATCTTAGTATCGACAGGTTAAGATGTAAATGTGCTTTTACGTAGGTGTATTACAAAAAAATATTCAGAAGTTGCTTAAAACCCAAATGAAAACTGGCTTCTTTTTCCCCACGGATTTTTTAATTCGAATGAGCTTTTTTTCCAATTTCAAGGGGAGCATGACTAAAAAAATAAAATTTAAAAAAAGGGGGAAAACCCTTTTTATCCCCAAAATGCAATATATAAAAAAAAAATTAAAAATTTGAGCCCATGTATTAATAAAAAAAAAGGGGTTTTTTTTGGGATAGAGGCTCATCAATGAAAAGAAAAAAAAAATTAAAGATCCTGGTAGGTAAAATTCCGAAAAAATTATTGATTTCTCTTTTTACCCACTGTGTAAAACTCAATTTTTTTTGGGTACCCATGGGCCTGGACTTTTCCCCCCCTTCCCCCTCAGTCTTTGGGGTTTTTGAAAAGGTATTTTCGTGTGTGTTTTTTGGGGGCCCCCAAAATAGCAACCCCCAAAAAAAAATTAATATTAGTAGGTAATGGGGACCTGTCCTTTTTTAAAAGGTGCGGTGCCTAAAAAAAGGGGAATTTATCGGAAAACCTATTTAGGTTTGGGGTTTTCCCAAAAAAGGGTTTTAATTTAAATTTTTTTGGGGGTTTAAAAGAAATCCAATTATTGTGAAACGTGCCATTGACTAAAAAGGCTTGGTTTGTTTAAAAAATTACGGGGCCCCCCAAAAATAACTGGAAACCCCCCGGAAAAAGAATTTCGTTAAAAGTGTTTCACCCTTGTTGAGGATGGTCACCCCAAAAATTGGGCCGTAGACCCCTTTTTGACTGCGAAGCAGTTCCTTTAAAAGGAACAACTGTAATCTAATCCATCTAAACAAAAAGAAGCAACTAGCGCCATCTTATATGTATGTTTTTAAAATTCCCCCCCTTTTTATTTTTTTTTTCCCAAGTCGTTTACCCCCCCTAGTTAAAAGGGGGGGGCATAAAAAAAAAAAATTTTGAATAGTGAAAAAAAGGACAAAAAAATAAGAAAAGTTCCCATGAACACGGGTCCCCAAGGCCTTCTTTAAAAAAAGGATGGGGGTGTTTTTTTTAATTTTTTTTGGTTTTTTTTTGAATACCCCTTTTTAATCGGTCGTAATTTTTTTTCTATACACTGTATGTCATTTTCGACTAAAAAAAATTTTTCTCCTTCTTTTATACTTAAGAAAGGTATACCTTGTTCAAGTCGGTAGAAGCAAGGTTCCAAATAAATGCCCCAAATTATTAAAAAAACGAAAAAAACCTTTGGAAAACCAATGATAAATAACATATTGAATAATATGTCAAAAAAACCCTTTTAAAAAATAATGTAATAATTGTTAAGGTTTTTTTGTGCTTTTGTTAAATTTTTTTTTTTGGGGTTTTTTACTGATTTTCCCCAAAAATTTCTTTCAAATATAGTTCACTTCATTTTTTAAAATACAGGGACATGTTAAATTTTTACGGCGAAGCTAGATCAAATTCTTACGAAGCTCAACGTATCTATCGAGAAAGATATTTTTTAAGACAAATTTAATGTTCGAACATTTTTAATGTGCATAGGCGTTTGGGAGAAGATGGATGTTTTTTAAAACCAAAAAAATTTGGTAATGGGGTTTCCAGAACTCGTCCAAGCGAAACGAAGAAACTGTTTTTTAATGGGGAAAATAACCGAGAACAAGCACCAGGAAAACAAGTTCAGCGGTCGAAACCTCAACCTGAATCAGTTAGACAAATTTTCCCCAAAAAAAACTCCTTCCCCCTATTTTCCAAAAAAATTAATTTTTTTGGAACATGACTTTTTACCTCGTGTACAATTTTGCAAATGGTTTTTAAAAACCCAAAAAAAAAAAAAATTTTTTCATCAATTTTGTTTCCCCCGAAAATGGTTTTAGTCGGAAAATTTTCTGAACCTCATAAAACACTAAAGGGGAAGATGAAAATCCTTCATACTTAAAAATTAAATCACCAATATGGGGGTTTTTTAATGTGTGGGCAAAAGGATAATCGACAATTACTTAATTGGCCCATTTCCCTTTCCCAAAAGATTGACAGGTGTACTGTATCGAAATTTTTTTGGGAATGATTTAAACACATTATTAGAGGATGTCCCATTGGAATTTTTGGGAAAAATGTATTACATGCATGATGGGGCGCCAGCCACTTTTCTCAGTGGCAAGGGGGAAATTTGGACAGGAGATTTGGAAATACGGGGATTGGTCGAGGGGGCCTTGGGGCCGCCCCGTAGTCCCCCTCTTAATCCCATCGTTTTTCACTTTGGGGAAATTTTGAAAATGAAGTTTATGCAGTAGAAATACATAATGAAGAAAAAAATTATAAGAATTTGGAATCAGCAGATAGATTTTTTAATAACCCCGGGAAAATTTCAAAGTTGCCGTCAATCATTAAAAAGAATTGGGGAAAAAGTTTTAAATACAAGGGCAACAATTTGAACATCCTTTTTAAAAAAATTTATGTTTTTTTTTAATTAAAAATATTTTTTTTCATAATTTTAAAAGTAATTGTTGATTTATCATTGTTTTTTTAAATAAAAAAAAAATTCAACACCCGTATCTTTTAAACGAAGGCCTTGCGGACCCGTGTTCATGGGGAATTTTTTCTTATTTTAGTGTCCTTTATTGTGTGGCACTATGCAATGTACTTTTTTTTTTGTCACCCTGTAGATACCCGAAGGGCCGATTTTATCTCTTTTTAATTTAGTTTTCTCATGGCTTGGTGTCTGATCAACTCCCTAAATGTATTTGAAATTTTTATTTCTAAATCAATAATTAGACCGCCATCTTTTCTAAATAAATAAATACCGTTACCGTTCCTAATTCTCTCTATTACATTCTTTGTTTTGTTATATAAAAATGTATCTAATTAAACAGTCTACTAAGATTTTTTTCTTCCAGTGTTCCAGTTTCTTCATGAATATATTTTGCTTCTGACCATTTTTTTTCGTTTTTTTT